>LKNJ01002941.1:0-19215 GCA_002120245.1 Maccullochella peelii | reverse complement strand
TATATATATATATATATATATATATGTATATATATATATATGTACTATGCCTAACTAAAATAGATTTATATTGAAATGTGTGATTTCGTCTATTCCTTTCCGTTTGTTAGCCTATACTGTACAAATACCCTTGTTATGGCTAGATTTAAATCTTGAGTTTCAAATCTCAGTAGATTCCCACCCCCCCTTCCACCCACAGGCCAGTGTCAGATAGTGGCACTGTAGTGTCATCTAGTGGCACTACATTTGAACCGTCTGATTTGAACCATAAGTATCAGTCATTTGTGGTGATGGGTCTAAATGCAATAAAATAGATAATTTCACATCTCGTGTTCATGTGTTCATAAAATATGCTTCTAAAAAGATCGTTTTACTTTTATCTAAAGCATCCAACAGTGGTGATATCAGTGGATGCAGGCTCCGCATTGGTTTACTGTAGGAGGCAAGTGCCTTATCACTTTGGTCACAGGGATCATATGCAAAGATAAAATATGTAAATATACTGACACCGAAACCTAAAAGTAACATTTGGGATCAACAAACAAGTCCCTCTGACTACCTATATAATGCTGGTAATTTTATTACTACTACTGCTAGTAGCCTATAATAGTATCATTGGTAGTTATGCCTACTTTAATTATTTGCTATGTGGATTTCTGTATTATTGTTTTGTTCATGACTGTCTCTGTTTTTTGTGCAAACGGAGCAGCTGTGACACACTTTGTGACATTTCACTGCTTTGTGTATCACAGATTCATGATATATCATATCATATCATATCATATTACAACTAATGCAGTTACTCCAACAACTGCTGTTGCTGCTACTGTAGCATTTTAATTAGTTCTAAACCACTAAACATGGGGTATGACCACTGTCCCTATCACTACTACTATTACTACTACTACTTCTGCTGGCCTACAGCTTTACCACCACCACAGATCTGCTCTCAATAGGAACAATTCTCTGATGATTTACTCATTGTCTGTCTGCTTTGAAGTTCTTACAGAATGACATCAGGGGTAAGATAAACTTCTATTAACTTGACTGATTTTTGACCTTTGTTTTTGCAGCCTACCAAATATTGAGTTTTTGACTTACTGGGCTTCAGTGTTATAGCTAGCCTACATATGACTTGAATATTGCTCTAAGGATTATATTTGTATATTGAGGTTTATGTAGTATTGTTCTAAAGTCATTTTTCCCCTAAAGGGCCATTTATTATTTCCAATCATCCATTTGGACCTAACTTTCCAGCAACTATAAACCTTAGACTAGACTATATTTTGAGTTATTTGCTAAATTACAATATACATCATAGGCCAATAAGAAAGCTGTCCACAGAATGTAATTTATTGAGATTTTAATTTTACCACATTGTTTGTTTTGTTTACCAAATTGAATTGTTTGCTATTCCTTTGAAACCATGAGTGAAATTCAAATTTCATTAGGATAAAGGGTAGCATGTGAAACATTCAGTGAGTATGGATTATCTCTGTTAATGCTGGTGTCACCCGGATTGTTTGAACCAGGGAAGTTCAAAGGATTAGGCCAAAATCAACTGGTTCGGTAGCTATAGGCCTACTTCAACAATGGGATTGCCGGGCGAGGTCTAAAAACCCATTCATGTCTTATTAAGATAATTGTCCTGTGTGCAATCAATCGCCAGAATTCACTTGGACGGTGTGTGAACCCTTATAGGAAATAAAATGCAGAAAGATCACAATGAGTGAATTTAATACTTTGGTAGGCTACTCAGGGTTTGTGTTGGGTGAGTGATTCAATGCGAATTACACTAATAACCCTAATGGAAGTTCACAACTTAATAATAATACTTAATAAGTATAAATCTCAGTGATATCCTTGACATTAATCATTGGGGAAAATAACAGGCTTCCATCGGTTAAGGGACACAAACTATATCTCTTGGATTACAGTGATTTATTTCCAGGGTTGACTTGAGTGAGGCGGAGCAAAGCATCCTTTGATAGAAGCAGGCAGAAGAGTTGAGAATGGGTCTGGGCGGAGAAAGTTACCGCTGGACGTTGTTTCTCACATGTGGTGTAGTGCTCGTGTTCAGTGTCTACATGACACATGCTTAGAAAATGTTAGTGCCGGCGTAACAAACTTAATCCTTTTAAGCAGAGCGAAAAGAAGTGAAGTATTTGACGGTAACTTAACGTTAGCTAACCACGACCCGGGTCCGGGAAGGAATGGAAAGCAAGATTTCTTCGTCAAGAAGGTAAGTTAGGCGAATGAATGCATCTTTGTACTCTTCTTTTTTTGTCTCCATTAGACACTTGTGCACTTGTCCTTCGCTAGAGCGAAATCAGATTTCAATAGCAACTTTTCTTCAGTGTATTTTTTTCACAAACTTTTCAGAAACGATTGAAAGTTGCTAGCTAGCCCACTTCACTCAACACTTGCTGGGTGTATTGTTTTCTATGGCCAGTGTCGGTGCGTACACACTGTTGTCATGACAATGCTAGGGAAACTCAGCGCGAGGCACGTTGGGAGACAAAAGACACCAGCTTCACTGTTCAGTTTGCTTTAAGGCTTTCTCTCTCAACAAAAACTCCCCTTAAAGTTCACTGAAAGTCTGAAACAATACCACAACGAGTGTTATGTTGGTATCATCTTCTCTTCTGCATGAAAATATCAAAAACAGACAGACAGCTTTACTAACATTTAGTCGTTGGTAGGCCTATCCTGTGTCAGTGGAAAGAAGAGCACTTTGGGAGGTAAGGGGGTCAGAAGGATATGTGAAAACTGTTGGGCTAAGGTGTGTCCTGTGTTTATATGAGGCAAATTGTGACCCTGCTAGTCAGGAAAGGGATGCTTTTAGTCGGCTCTTTGCTGTTTTATGGCCAACACACATGTGGAAATGACTGGCTTCCACAATAGAGAGTGAATAACACAATTGTCTTAGGGGAAAAGGAAAAAGATGTGTGTGGCCGAGTGGGGGGCAACGCTTGCACGAGGGACAAAAAAATGTGTGTCATTGTATGTTTCATAGGCCATGTGTGTGTAGAGGTCAGGGTGACTTTACATGGTCATCGACTCATCTGAGGACATGAGGGGGCACAAGGGTAGTGGAGTGGGGGCTTCTATTTATGTCACTACTACAGATGTTAGTACACACATCCAGACAGGGCAAATCAGGCAGCTACTGGCATGAGTTTGGCTTAATGACAAGCAGGATAAGCTCTCCCCTCTGATGACTCATGATTATACTTGTTTACAATCTTGTGCAAGGGAAGTTTTCACGACTCCAGATGCTAAAAGATGACAGTCTCATGGACCAGTGCCATACTTGTTGTTAAGTGCAATACCAGCAAAAAATCCTATCATCAGCTGCCCTCCACTCCTACTGCTCATACATAAAACACTGGGTGGCCAAAACACTAGGAAAACTAAACCACACCAAAGTCAGGAAGCTTCCTATATTTAATTATTATAATCCGTATATTTTAGAAGTCTAATGTCTCTAATTACCCTTGGAACTTAAAAGCATAGTCATTGCATTCAGTAGCAGTAAAACGCAAGAAAACTGTAAAAAAAAATGCCCATCACAATTTCCTAATTGCCGAGGGAAATTACCTAAACGATTAATCGATTATCAAAATAGGCAAAAGGCTGAAATTCTAGAAAGCAGGACAGTTACAGTTAAAATGTAAGTAATAATATATTTGTGATGGTAATCTTTTCAATCAGAGCAAAATAAAACTTATAACTTAAATAGTGAATTAATGCTATTGAAATTAAATCCACTAGAGTATTTTTAATGACAATAGCCATAAATTACAGTCACAAAATTGCTTCCAATCATATGAATTATGCATTTAAAGATAATATATGGCAACATCTTGCTGCATTGATTATTTGTCCTGCCAAGGATCTATGTCAGCCTTCCCTCTCTCCTTGTGTTGGGGCATGCAGCCGCATCTCCCCAGTCTGGCTTGCACCCGCAGGGCCTGGGAGCACACTGACAAAGTCACACACTCATTCACACACTCATGCACATGGGGCAACATGAACAAGCCTACATCAAAGATACATCTGTTTCTTATGCATGTTTGATGGGACAGGCAGGCAGCGGCTGGCCACTGCTCCAAGTTACTGCACAGATTAGTATGCATGACTAGGTGGAAGCAAAGTCATGAATGTGAAGGGCTTTGGTCAGGGTAAGAAGGTAGATACAATACAGTGATATGAAAAGAGAAATGAAACATGAGGAATGTGTGTGAATATTTGCTTCTTGTCTGTTTTTCATCATTCTGTTTGAAATGACCCTTTGGCACAAAAACCAGGTGTTCATAGAACAAAAGGTTTGCTTCTGTGGCAGTAATCATATGATAGCCAACGCTAACGCTATGTGACTGGAGATCTGGATAGAACTGCAGCATATCATAAAGCTGAGACACTACTGAGTTGATAATTCTTTCCTCTGTTGTGCAGCTGTCTTTTGTCCCTGCTGTTTGATGTATTGTTGGCCTTTTTAGCTGGGAGCAGCTTTGTCTGGTTGTTAGTCTGTTGTCCAAACTTTGCCATTCTGGGGCACAGTTACAAAAACTGTATCAGCCGGTTTCCCAGACAAGGATTAAGACCAGTCCATGGACATTTAGGATATTGCTCTATGTATGTCTCTTTATATTTTTGACTATATTTTGTAGGCTTAAAGGTCCCTTTCAAGACATATCAGTCTGAGTTTAGCTTAGTTGGTAAATTCTATGTTATTTTATCTAATCCAGTCAAATTAGCCAAAACTTTTTTTTTTTTCTAGATGAATGTATCTAATGTCTAATCTAATCTAATTTATTTAATTCTGGTGGAAACCAGAATTGACCTTGCAGCATAATGCAGCACACACTGTCAACATCCTCTGTCTTTGCTTTGCCAGTTTTTTCTATTAAATCAGTGAAAGCTGGGATTGGCTGCTTTACAATTTTGACTGTAGCAGATCTTGGCACACGGAGATATGCGCATATCACAAGTTTAACTGAAGTTCACCTTCCAAAACATTCAGCACTTTGGATCAAGGGAGCGTCCCGTCGGTTCAACTCGACAGTATGTTTCCGTTCTCGGCAGATGTTCTGCTTAATTAACATGCAGGCTTGGGGGCGAGAGAGGTGTCACCACCCATACACAGTTTATCCAGGTGCTGCTGATCTGCATAATTACTTCACATTAACATGAATAATATTAATTAGATTCATGGTGTGTTTCCTTGAGTGAGAAATGGGTCAGTGTTATTGGTGTACAGAAAGGTTTGTCACATCCTTGTCACAGCCGTTCAGGTAAGCACCAAATGTAAAAATCAGATGTAAACCAATGGTAGAATAGGATCCTTTGTCAGGATGAGTTGAGAACTTGATAATCCTGACCACATTTATTTGCTTCAGTGCTTCCTCAAATTCTTAAGATGTCTAAGTAAAGGGACGGGGTCCTGGGTAGTGATTGTGAATGCAAGCAAGAAACTCCGGGACAGCAGAGAAAGAAGCTCTGTTTCCATCATAAATCACACAGTATGAAGACAACTTTGAAACTCAACACCTCAAGATCTGAGAGGCCTGCAGAGGCCATTAAAGAGACAGAGATAGGGTGACGGATATAGAGGACTGACAAAAGACGGGGCTGTGGTTTGAGTGATTGTATGTCCTGTATGTTCCCAGAAAGACCAATGAAACCTCCGGTTTTAAAACGAGTGACGATTTTGATGAATGAGTGAAAGATAGCATTCCCATTCTGCTTAGTCAACACTGTGGTGTCTTTCACATAGTTCTAGGTGTATGCTAACTGGTGCCAGGCTAACTCATGTTTGTGTGTGTGTGTATATGTTCCCAGGTAAAAGGCAGGAGTCACACTGTAAGAGGAGGACTACCAACCCAAACCTGGGAGGCACTGGAGCCCAGGGTGCTGGAATGGAGCAACTCATAGAGTAAGAGAGATTATGTCTTTATTTGTCTCATTTGACAGTTGGTTTTACACAGTTTGTTAACATGTTTTATTGTGTTTACTAAATTAACTTCCTGTCTCTATTTTGGGGCTTCCTGGAACTGTTGTTGCCCACTGGAGAAGCCTTTCAGCTATATATACCAGTAGATTACTTCATCCCGCTGGGTCTCTTGGACACTGTAAAATATGTCTTGCAGAAACACTGCAGGCCTTTTTATATATCTCAGTCAAAAACCTTTAGTTTTCTAAAAGCCATTTTGAAGGCAGAACCTTTTAAAAGACTTACGATTTAACAGTACTGGCTTGAAGGTTCGTATTTAAGTGTTTGCGTGACCTGAGGTGAGGACATTTGAAAGGGAGCATGAAGATCATTCTGACTCTCTGTGTGTTTGAAATACAACATCTTGACAGAAATTGAAAACGAGCCCAGTTGCACTGTTCTTTGTGGACAACTCTTTTGGCAGCTGATGACATCTGAACAGATGCTCTGTGTGTCTCCGACCTGTATTTCACTGTTTTAGTAGGACAGGTTGATGAGATGTTTGAAGGTTTACAGCCCAACATGTCTGGGCATTTTGAAAGCCTGTTATTTTCTATTTTTAGCAAAACAGGACTTCTCATCATCATCATCCAGTATGCAAAAGGTGGCAGTTTGATTTGATGAAGGAGTTTCTGGAAAGTAAGGGATGGATATGCAGTCTTACAGTCACAATGAAGCAGGGCGGGCAGGGAACACAAAGAAACCCACATATAATCATGAATACATTTCGGTAGCAGTTGCACACACAAATCCATGGAGGCACACAATTATTCATAAACGTTGTAGAAGACAAGCACAAACATTCCTACTCTATGTATCCCTTTCAAGCAGTGAGTCAGCATAAAGATAAAAAAAAAGCCTGGGAATGATGCCACAGAGGAGCGATAACCAAACTGTTTGTATGAAGGCAACCTCACGCTGTTGGGGGGATGGGGAGCTGATTAATAAACATTCTGACACCTACCTAACTACCTACCTACCTACATTATGTGTTGTTATTCTCCATCAAAACCTGCTTTTCTTCTTTAACTGCATAGTAACTTCCTGTGTAAATATATCCCTTCCCCTCTTTGTCGGTGCTGCTGTGGCTGGGCAGAGTGTGATAAGAGCCATGGGAGTTGTATCTTCTCGGCTCTACTGCATGTCCTCTTCCCTTCTTCTCAACACATTCTGCAGATAGCAGGAACAGGATTGGCATTGTGTTTCTGGGGTGTGTGCACGCACACAGTAAGTGCTGGGTTATGTGTGAATGTGCATTCAAGTATGTGTATGTGAATCACAGACTTGTCACTTCATTATACCTATCTCTCACCGGCGAGAGTAGATGCAGCATGTATAATTCATACCTGTGACTGTGCCTAGGAAGGGACGCGTGCCTACATGCTTTCCCTCCTACTTGCTACACCTCAACCTGTCAACTGAAGCCATTCACTTACAGTATGTCAGTACCAGCCCCCCTCATGTCTCATATTGACCGTGACACGTCAGTGACTGTTGAATCACCCTCCTCATTATTCTACACCCCCCCGGCTCCAATGCCAACATGACTAGCTTTCTGTTGATGATGAGGTTACGCCACCGACCTGCCGCTACACCGTGCCAAACAGTGGAGTGACAGACAGGGGTTCCTGACTTGCGCAACTCCGCTCTCCTCTCAGGCCTGTGACTCACTGGTGAATCATCGCAAGAGGGAAAGGAGCTATAAATGCACCCCCATGCAACACACACATACACTCGTGCTTGTAGTTGTACACATGGTGCACATGTGCACACAAGCACACACCTTCTATTTTGCTAGAGAAACTCTGTTGGAGTCACAGTTTGTTGATGTTTATCATGGTGTGTGTGTGTGTCTGTTTGTGATGTCTGTGTACACCCACAGACGTCACATGTCTGGCCTTCCTCTCTCTTTTTGTGTCCGAGTACGCAGACAAATTCTTTTTAGTAATCAACATAATTTTAATAGAGTTTGGCTTTTTCAGATAAAGAGCGAAAAGCAGATCCAGTAATTGTTTGACAGTGCATTCCAAGTACTGTTCTGTTGACGCAGCCTTGATAAGATAAGGCCAAGCATACTGATGAGAAGGACGGGACTGATAGTTTTGGTAAATTGGGTTCACAGTGGTGGCTAGTCAGCCACTAGAGGGAGACAGAACCATTAGTTTCTAACATGAAAGGTTGAGTTCACAGAGTGAATGATTATATTATCTTCATGTGAATTCGATGTTGACTATCAAAACAGCATCATATTTCACTCTTACTGTAAATGGATTGATTTTTTTAAGGATGGATGTTTGTTACTTGATTGATGTTGCCAGTTCATAAATTAACTCAAGTTGTAGCAACAAAGCGATTGCAACAGTATTCCATATTTCAAACAACTAAGTTTGGCTGAGTGGGCGATAATGCCACTTCATTTTAATGCCTCATAACAGCTTTTCCCATTAACATTTCCTCTGTCTCCATGCAGTTTAGAACTCCTAAGAGGCTCATTTGCTGATGCAGATATTTGTTCTAATAGTCAAACACAACGAAAAATGGAACTTGCAAGAAATCAGTCAGATGTTCCTGAAGGAAGTGTGGCTCTATATTATATTGTACTGTTTAATATCCCATGACGCCACCTGTCATGGCTTGACAGCTAAATGCAGGTGTGGTGACGGCTTTGTAGCAGTGGGCCTCTAGAAACATCATAATTCTCCTACCTCTGCATCACAATTTCACTTGTATTATAAAGATCACACTAGTGTTTATGTAAAGGGGGCCGTCATCAGAAATTCACATATCCAAATTGTCATACAGTAAAAGGAAATGGCACTCAACCAGATATTTCTGTGATACCATACAGTACCACTGCTTTAGAGATATGCATTCAGTCACAGTTAAGTATGGCGCTTGGATTCCTCAGGGGGATTTTCCTTGCCTTGCATGTTTTCCAAGAATGCATCTCATTGAAAACAAATGAAAACATCCTGTGCAAACAAAATGTCACCGTCAACCAAAAATGGGATAATGAATGGTGTATATAATCAGTAGAATATACTTTATAACTCTTATTACTGGAGTCTTTAATGGAGAAACAAATCTGAAAAAGATTCACATCGACTAGTGTTGGAAATATTTGTACAAAATTGACCACAACATTTTTTTTTCCGATTGAGTAATTTCTGAGAACCCAATGTGACGCCAAAAATGACAACCAATAAAATGTTTTCTAGTCCAGGACCCAACAATATTCAATGAACAATGACAAAATACAGAAAAATAAAGCACATCCTCACCACCATTTGTCTGGAACAGCTGGCCAGAACAAATTTACCAGTCCTGTTTTCTAGGGCTTGAATTACTTACACTGAGGTTGAGGTTGCGCTGGCGGAAATCTGATCATGAGCTCCGGCATTAGATTTATTCACACAGCCTATAAAGAAATCAGTGTAGGGAAATTGAGGTCCAAGCTATTTGAAGAGGCAATTAGGGGACTTTACACAGTATATGAGCATTTCAAGGAAACCAGAGGCAGGGCGCTGATGTTCGAAAGCTGTCACCTGGAAATCAGACCCCAAGTGTGATATACAGGTGGGTGACAAATTAAAAAACAAATGCAGATGCTTCCATATAGGGCATGAGGGGTCACTGAATGTTTTGATGAAAATGATGTAAAGTATCTTAAAGTCCGGTCTTGGACCGTAAAGCTTACCTAGGCTGCTGGTTTGCCGAATGTGCATTTCTCGAGGATGTTTGTCACTTCATTAGGCTTTTGCATGCTTTGTGCATTTGTGTGGGTTTTACTCATGTCATGCAAGTAAACAGATAAGAAGTGGATGACTCGAGGAACAGAGTTAATCTCCACTCTGATGAGCTGAGTAAATGCTATCTGTTGCAGTGAGCAGGTAAGTAGAAGGGCCCTAATTGGTCATTTTGGGCAGAGCCGTCAAACTGCGAGAATGCAGGGGTGCACAAACAAGTTGGTGTTAGTGCTTCTAGTCTTTGCACTGCAGCAATTTATGTGGATCGTTTTTTAAAGATGATTCATGGGTGCTCCAGCTCTCAATGCCTCCTTTGTGACTTACACACTGCAACTTTTTAACACAGTACATGGTACATTTAGTTTTATAACAATGCACTCTCACTATTTACCCAGGGTACATTATAACCAAACTACAAATTACAAACTTTACACCTCTAGTTCTGCAAAATACACAGGCTCGGAGTGAAATTAAAATGTCATTCACAAAGTAGCTGCTGTTTGATGGAACACAAAGCTTTCTCGTCAAGCCACAGCTTCAGGATTAGTTTGGCCTAATGACAGTGTTGTCAGAGCAGTTGGCTTGTTTTTGCTCTAGCTGTCCTGTTAATTTGTTTGATCTTTGTCACAATTCAGTCCTTGAGGTGCCTGCTTATATTGTGCTCATCACTATGCATTCTGAGTGGAAGGGCATGAATGCATAGTTTGGGTTGAGAAGACAGATTCTTGCTGCCTGACAGGGAATGGCTAAGTGTTTGTTTGCTCGTGTGTGTGTGTGTGTGTGAGAGTGACTGTGTCTGATTCTCCAAGGCTGTGCGAACAGCATAGCTGGAAAGTCTCATGTCTGTGTCTGTAGAGAGACATGATATCAGCACACTGTCAAAACCTTCTGCAAACACTCACATGTGTGCACATCCTTTTTTTGTCATTATGTTTTCCTGTCATCTCTTACTTATTATTATCTTTTGGTGTGTGTGTGTAGTTAGTGTCAGATCCGAAAGAGATTCTGGTTTGTATGGTGTTACAACCACCACTGGAGGAGCACATCTCACTCCGAACACTCAACACATATACGCGCACACACAAATACTTACAGCAGCGGCAGCCTAATCACTCTCCAGACAATAATGACAAGGAGGAACGACACGCAGCGCAGTGCAAGATGAACTGAACTGCCGCATAATGAATTGTGGAGGGCGGTCGGCTGGGCATCAGGCATGAGCAACAACAGAAACAGTGGTCGGCTTCCATCAAAACAGGATGTGTGTGTGTGTGTGTGTGTGTGTGTGTGTGTGTTTGTGTGTGTACGTGAGGAAATCACTGGAGTAAGGTAACATTTTCTTCTGAGATGTTTATGTGAGAGAAAAACAAAGACAGCAGTGAACATATTGAGTGGCTGTGTGTGTGTCAGTCACTTGATTGAAAGGGAGAGAGAGAGACAGAAAAAAAAATAAAGAGACAGTATATTTTTGGGAAGGAGTAGTTGCCATCTAGTGGTACTGTACTGGACATTTCAACCTACTGGTATCCTGATACCAAGTGGTAGCATACAGCTACTTTACCACACATGCTTGGTGAATGACATGATTTTCATTGCATTGCAAGTTTATTTCATTGCCTAGCGAAACGAATGGCTGTGGCTGCCTGGAAGGCAGAAAAACACAATTAAAAAGACACTACAACATGCTTTGTATAAAAGGTTAGCAGTGATGTTACTGGAAGACGGACATTTATAGTGAATGGTTAAAACGTCACACTGACGCAGTCCTGATGCAGCTCTACCAGGTGCTGACTCTGAATTGTATGAAATCCAATGAATGTTCAAAGAGACGTGAGAGCTGTTGCAGATTTAATGTGTTGCTCAAGGACACATACACACACCGGCTGGCTTGAGCCCGGTACATGACCATCTTTTCTACTCACTACACCAACTTGCTGCTATAAAGCTTGTGTGTGTGTGTGTGTGTGTAAACTACACTTTAACACCTCAGTAAATCCCTCCAAGAACAATTGATTCACTCTCTAATCACTGGGGATTAAGCTGTAACCACTACAGAGAACAGGAGCATTAATGAGGGGTGGGAAGATTGGAACGCGAATAGGATCCTTGGGAATATTTACACACACCAACCCTTCAAGCAGTGTAGGAAATTAAAAAAATATATTTGGGGGGCAACTTTTACCCCCACTGTCTAATTTACAGGATTGTGAAATTGTCTATTTTGAGGGCACTTTAAAAAAATGTAATTAGTGCATAAAGTTGCTGTTTTTAATGTGAAATGAGGATTAATTATTAATTATATTAATTAAAATGCATAACGTTACAGTAATCACCACCTTGTGCATGCGTAAATAAAAAGCATACTATTGTTGTTCCAAAGAGAAGTGTGTGATCATGTGGAATAAGTATGTCATTTAAAAAACACAATCACAAAGAGCAGGGATACTATTTCTAATTAATATAGTGGATGGGGAGAGTTTGAAATTTCATCGGGGGGAAAAATCGGGGGAATTGAAACTCCAGAAGAACAGTGAGAGAGGGGCAGGAAAATCAAAAGGGCTGGCAAGCAGAATGCATTATAATTTATCAGAATCAGATCATTTCTATAATATATAATATATCATTAATATCGTTTATAATAGATTAGCAGTGTGTTTTTGTGCTAGATTTGGTCGCGTAAATGGAAATTAAATGAATTGAATGAAAATAAAATGATGGTTTAATGTAGGATTAGGATATTGGCCTAAACTTTGGGGGCAATCTTTGCATCTTTGATCACGGTTAGAAGCTAATTTCCGACACTGACTTCAAGTATCATGTAGCCTATATGAACTGCTCTTTCCATTCTTGGAACTCATTGGACACAAGTATGGTTTGAACATCAAGAAACAGTTTTACCTTGCCTCCTGGAAGTGAAGCAATTTTAGAGGGCAAGGGAGGTGAATGGAGTTTAAGAGAAGTTCAAAGTCAGCAGTCAATACTTACATTGCCTCATCTTTTATTCAGAACAGCCCTCACGGCTAGAAGCTCTCTAAATTGCCGTATGTCTGACTGGCATTACAGACTGGGCGGGTTAGGGTGATATTATAGAGTGAGTGAGGAAGAGATGGATAGACAGGTATGAATAGAGGCAGTAATGGAGGGAGAGAGGAAGAAAGTGAAAAATAGACGTCTGGTTCCAAGTCATGCAGGCAGAGCATTTCCATTTTTCTCTCTGTCGCCTTTACAGCAAATGTTTTTAGGAACTTCTTTTGGTGAGCTCACAGTACAACGGCTGGAATGGACAATATACAACAGAGCATACTGATAAAACCACCAATATAAATAGACTATAGAAAATACACAAAATACCATTTATAAATACAGGGAAGACAACAAGCTAAAGACATGTACCTTAAAGTGCCAATGGTTTAGTGCTCAAGAGTCAAATAGCCTCAGGGAATGTTTCTTCTTTTGAACCTCTCACATTTAAAATGCAGGTGAAAACATCTCTTGTTTTAAATCTACTGAATGATGCATTTATATGCTACTAGGAAATGGAATTAAACATGTTCAAACACCTTTTAACATGTGAAGACAAGGCACACATTTACACAGCCATTCAGAAAAGCAAAAGTAATGCAAACAAGACAGGAAGCACACGACTAGAATGCCAGCTCTAGATCACCACTTGTGAGTCTACGGTTGTGGAACTTCACTCCTTCATCCTCTTGCACCCTGTCCCTGGCTATCAAATGTATACTACTATTCCTAACACTGCTTTAAATGTTTAGTTGATAGCTGTTATGTAACATTAATTTTGTACAAAATGTTTCACTATAAGCTACAACTGACATTGTTCTCTATAAATACCAAAATGTATTTCCCCAAATGCTAATTGACATTTGAAGGGTTTGACTTTTGGCCTTTTTCATGGTGTTCATAGTTTTGGCTCATTATTGCAGGAAAAGAGCAGGTGTAACTAATAACGTTAACCATGGGTGTGTTCCATAAAGTTGCCCCAGTTGGCCTTTTTCACAGCAGACATTTTGACTTGTCATAGTAGGAAAAGCACAGGTGTTACTAATAACATTAAAGATGGCTCTGTTCTGTTCAAGTGTAAGCTGTGACAGTGAGCCAGCATGCACAGCACCAACGCAGCTAAATGGAATTCAGCCATCGTTATATCAATTATTTACACCTGTGATTTTCCTACTGTGACATTTTAAAATGTCTTCCATTAAAAAGGCCCATAGTGGCACAATACCACGGATTGCAGCCCTTGTTAATTCGTTTCACCTGTGTTTTACCTGCTGTAATCTGTCCATTTGTGTGCTGTGTAAAAGGCATATTCTGAAGCAGATTGTTTTCCAAAATACAATATTCACATTCATATGACTTTAAGACAAGAGTAATTAAAGCCAAATTGCTCAAGGGCAAACATGATTTTTTTAACATCTCTGCATAATACAGTTGTTGTCAGGTTAATACTCCATTAGCTTTAAAGAGTGATTCCTCTTCTCTGAGGAACAAAAATGTATGCCTATGTAAATGTGAAACTGTGTGACTGAGACAAAGATTTTGTATCCCTGAAGTTTCCTCTTTGCTAATACAAAATATGTCAGCAGGGGATATGAATCATGTGGAACCCAGCTGTTGTTTGTTCCTCTTTGACCATCCCATAGTGCTGGATACAGAACCTGGCAGACACACACACACATGCATAGACACATGTCAATGATTCTTACAAATTCTCTGTGAGCTTGAATTGAAAGATGCTGAAATGCCAAGTTCCTCTATGTGTGTATGAATATGTGTAGGATGGATGATGTTCTGTGTTGTACCCATTTAACCATTCTCATTTCACATACTGTATGCACTATATGTATACAGCATGTGAAGCGTACCAGATTTTTATCAGATTGTGATCAAAGATGTGCTGCTGAGGGTAGACTAAGAGAGAGATAGACAGCAGAGAAAAGAAACGTAGAGCTAAAGGAACAAGTGACTGAAAATGAGACATAAAAGAAAGGAAAGTTAAAAGAGGTGATGACTTGGTCACAGACAGACGTAGAAGTGGGGATGTCAAGGCCGCAACACACTCACACATCTGCATGGAGGGAGAGGAAGATTCTCCTGGGACTGCTTTGCAGGGCCATTTACTGATGACTCATAAAGACGGTGGCAGTGTTCATCCTCAGCGTGTGGTAGGTATGTGTGTGTGTGTGTGTGTGTGTGTGTGTGTGTGTGTGTGAGATACTGGTTCTATGGAGGGTGCTTATCATTCCATGAGGATATAAAAGATTCTTCCGGTGTGCTCCAAAATGATGGCGTTCATTTTACTGTGAATAACTTAGATTCTGTGTGTGTGTGTGTATGTTCTTGTAAATGGTCTTGTCTGACTAATCCCAGCAGGGAAGGCTGCTGAGTGCTGCCACAGTAATTACAGGAAGAAGCTTTCTTAAACTGTCTCTCACTTTCCCCATGGCTGGCTGTTTCTCTCTTGTTAAATGAGCTGCAGGGTGGATTGATGATGCATCAAGGTGTCTGTAGACTGAGCGCCTCCTGAATATTTATTGTCAGTCTTCAGCGTGCCACAAGTCGGTATTGATTTCACATTCATGATTACATGCATGCTCCATTTGCACATTACAGCCCGACAGATAAAGGAGGATAATACTGATATCAATATTTAAAAGTTAAAAAAAATCAGATATATGGTCATATAGTCATATATCGATCGATATTTGCTTTTTAACATAAATTGCGTAACATGAACAAACATTTTTGATAAATCATGATTGATAATCATAGATTTGATTATTAAAAAATGTCACCAAGTTAGAGCACAATATTTTAAAGTGTAAAAATATACTTTTACTTTTTTCACTGTTTCTAAATGACCTCAAATATGTCTTTGGCATTTCTGTACAGAAATTTCTTGTTATTTATTGGCTGACATATACCTCATATCGATACAAATGCTTCAAATACTCTGATAATGTTTGTGTTGTGTAAACGTAAAACACTTGCCCACCACTGGAGGGACCCGTTCAGTTCCTGACAGCTGTGCTCCTTGGTGGTGTCTGTGTGTTGAATGCTGGTAAAACATCATCCTCTGGTGACTGCACCTGAAGCTCCAGTTCTGTGGAACTCCTGTCTGTCAGATTAAAAAACACAAACAGCTGGTGACTTGTAAAGGAGGAGGCACATGGTAGCTTATTGTTTTCCAGTGAAAATCAAATAGCTGTGTCCTGAAACCCCAATGAAATGAGCTACCTCACACTGTGTGTTTTGACAGTTGGTTTAATAATAATTTATTACAATCTAAATTATTCAGCCTTTACATTAAAAGTTCTAGTGACTGTCCACAGATGACCTCATCTCTATTCTTAGTTCAGTGGAAAGTTAGTTTCCCAAATGGATGTTGCCAGAGTGAGGATGTTTTTGTGTTTGAATGAAAATAGCCCTAGAAAAATAGCGGCAGATGATTTATTTATCAGCCAAAACCATTTTAGAGCCAAATGCAGGCAAAGGCAAAAAGAAAGCCGAGCTGTCAATAGTTTTAGCTCAGCTCTTCCTCACTGTGATGGTAAATTCCCCTCAAAGGCCTGTTGTGCGCTCCGTCGCTGTCGTATCCTTTTTTTTGGTCAAGATTCACTCTCTTTCACCGTGCCTCCCTCAATCCTCTGAACCCCCTGCTCTCTCTGTCTCCCTCTTCCTCTTTCTGTTTCTTTATCTCTCCAGCTATTTGAATCAGACAACCTCATTTATCAGGCAAAGTTAGATTTTTCCCCCAAAAAAGGTGTGAAAGACTTATTACACAAGGATTGCAGCATTGAATAAAACATTTGAAAAAACGAGTCATATGAATATTCAAAGGGTATTTTCACTCAGCATTACACATAAACATCAGCTGATTTTGTCCTATAGGCGCATGGACACTTTTTTATATATTATGTTTTTCTATTAGCCTGTGAGTGCCTCTATTGCAGGTGGTATTATTCCTTATCCTACTGGTAAAACAACAGAAACATTCACAAATTACAGCTAAATCAAAAATTCACATTATGTTCCCCATATGGCTGAAAAACGGGGTGCTGTTGACACAGTTTCAGAATTGTTCTCGAATTAATCTCAAGTATTAAAATGCAGCAGCACAGGACGTACATACATAATATTGATGAATTTGTTTTGCAAATGCGTATGCACCTACTGCTGTAACACTGCAGATTTATTGAAGAATAATAGTGTTATGTCAGCAAGGACGAGAAATGCAGAGGCTTAATAGTCATTAATATTACACTATGTTCACCTCATTTCTCTATCTCTGTTTCTTCTGTATTGTCTGTCCTCGTCTCTCAATGCTCTTTCTATGCAGGGACTATAACGCTATATTACCATGCCTCCTGGGCAATATAGTGAGACCATGTTGCTTCCCAGATCAATGGGTAGTTGGGGGAGGGGCATTGCAATTCATGACAAAAAGGGAGAGGATGAAGAGAATTTTGATCAAGAAGGAGGGAGACAGAAGAGGCTGATCAATAAGCTGAACTCTTTAGCACAGGAACCTGTAGAGCTTGCACAGCCCACACCTTTAACACAACATTAACTGCAGCATGGGATCACAGCACAGCAGACACAGAACACACACACACTGACACACAGACACATAGTCTGTAAGTTGTCAAAATGTCAATTTCTGCACCAGTGTTACTAAGACAAATTCCTTTACGTGCATTGCTTCAGATTTCTTTGTGCAATTATTCTGATTTTAATGCAACTTTTAGTAGAACTGGAATATGTTTTTTCCTGGCAGTGAAATTACATCTTGATTAATAGTTGGGATGTTAAGAATGACACAGTATCTGATCATTGCTGGAGTGTTCTGCAATGTAACTCAACGGGTAGCTCCCAATAACTGTACCCAGTCACAGTGGACACAGTTTAGAGCATTTATCACGTGACTTCAGTGGTTTGGTCTACGTCTACACTTTAGTTGCCTTTCACACAAAGGTGTCTGCTTTGCACACATTGCAGCCTCTGTCTGTTCGTATCTGAGACAAACTGCAGCATGCGGAGGGATGTACTGTATTTTCCTAATGAGTAATGTCAAAATGTACTACTTCTCATCCTCTTCTAAAAGTGCAGGAGTATCTATTTCTTTGTTTTGTCCGCTTTCATTTTAACAGTGTTGTCCTCATTTTTACTTGAGGTTAGCTAATGTGGACAGTTGCATGGCAACCATAATAATCTGCCACTCCTCGCACCTTTAAAATTCTTGCTTTCTGAAACTGTTAGCAGCAGTTAGAGCTGTAAAACAAAGTAAACTATTTTGATCATTGATTAATCGTTTGTAAGTAATTTTTCAAGGAAAAATGCCAAACATTTGATGGTTCCAGCTTCTGAAGTGGGAGATTTTAATGCTTGTTCTTGTCTTAGATTATAGCAAATTAAATATCTTTGGGTTTTGGACCGTTACAGAAAACAAGACATCTGAAGAAAACTGTGATTCACTGTTTTCTGATGTTTCACAGACCAAGCAATTGATCGACCTGCAAAATAATCTGCAGATTAATCAATAATGAAAATAACTGTTAGTTGCAGCCCTAATGGCGATGCTCACAAATGAATCTTTTGAGCGGGAAAAACTTCATCCTGTGTGATCACAGACCTATGGGTTTTGTTCCACTCGTGCTAAAAATGCAGCACATATATATTCAGTGTGATTGTAGCAACTTTGATTGCTGCTGATCTGAGTAAACCTGGCTTTACTCATCTTGATCTACTCCTTGTGAGGTTGATAAAATGGATGTGAACTGACTGGTAATTGTACAGTGTATGTGTGTGTGTGAATAGAGGAAAAATGGGGAAAGAGAGGGAGGATGAGAGGGAGGGAGACCATCCGTCTCTTTCATCCAAAGGAAGGAGAGGCAGGCGGCTAGAGGGGATGGAGAGGTAAATGGAGGGTGCAACCGAGAGATTTTGACAGTGAAAGGGAGAGAGAAGAAGAGGAAAGACATGGTCACCTATTCTAAAATAGATAAAAAGACAGCGAATAGACAGAGGAATGCCTGTATGTATAGTGTCTGGATGTGTGGGAGGGAGCCAAACATATACACACACTCACTCACTAATGAGCTCTTCACAAAGAGCCCTCCCTCTATGCCTCCTTTTCCTTTTTCCTCATACACTTCCCTTCTGTCCTTCCCTCGCTGTCCCCGTCCTCCCACCATTTTATTCCGAGTGGACTTCCTCCAGATAAATGCAGGGGGCCACCGGCTGGTCATTCTGGCCAAACCTCTCTGCTTGTTTTTCATTATTGATAAGATTAAGAGTTAAAGAGAGAGCTATCCCTGTCCACAACACACGCATACACACACAGATAGACGAACAGGCAAGGGAAGTTATGGTCAAGGAGCACGTGTACTTCAGGTTGAATGTGTGTGTGTGTGTGTGTGTGTGTGTGTGTGTGTGACGGGGAGAGAGAGAGAG
>LKNJ01002940.1:0-118650 GCA_002120245.1 Maccullochella peelii | reverse complement strand
TTTCCCAAAGACTTTAGTAGAAGCGGTAAGTGCGCGAAAATAAATTAAAAGCTGGAAGCTTAGTGGTGGTGAAGATGAAGTCATGCGACCGTGGTGTAGTTGGTTAATAATGTTCATAAAAGTGGTATTCATTTGTGAAGATTATCTTGCTGAACAAAATGTGTATCATAAACTTTTGTTTTGTTTCTGCAATAATCCAAAATCCAATGGAAAAATCCCATTGGCTGTTTTCGAAGGAACCAGGGTGATGCTAACTTCAAAGCACTCTGCTGCTCTTGATCCCACCTGCAAAGCTCTGATTGGCTCAGGCGTTTCTCCAGCTGGGGCAACAGATGCAAATAAGCACAACACCAGACCTATTTGAAGTGATGAAAAAAATTCAGAGGTCTGGAACCAGCATACAAGACACGAGCACTGTTTGAGTTTTGAGTGAGGGGTGTGACTCATTTTTTCCTAAAATGTAAAACATCTTGCTCAGCAATAATCTATCAATAGAACACTGCCCACCTACGTGTACAACACACAGCCGAATGGAACAAGTTCACTCTCGTTCTCTGAAGATTGTTCATCCACATTCTGGGAAGCACTGATGTAAAACTGGAGCATAAGTTGACAAGTCAATTCAAGGGAATGTGGGTAAAATTAAAGCCCTTCGTCACAAAATAGGATATTACACTGTAACACACCGAACATGGCCACCGAAATATTTCCTCAATTTTCTACTTAGCTCCATTTTTAATGACAAAATGTGGAAGTAGAGGAAAAAGAAATGATCCAGCAAAAATCACTGAAAGAATCCAAAGTTTCTTTAAACCCAAGATTACCGTCTTATGTCACAAGACTTCTGTGTTCACTGGAACACAGCAGCTTCTTTGAACTGAAAATTTTACTCCACTAATTGTGGCCATGGTGGATTAGCACAGGATTCAAATCACTGACAAACAGAAGTGTAACAGTGGCTCAGTGGCCTGAGATGTTTGCTGCTCATCTTCCTCATCTCCAACTCCAATTCCAACACTCAAAAAATGCTAAAAAATGCTCTAAAAAAAAAAGAAGAAAAAAAAGAAAGAAAGAAAAGAAAAATAAAAGAGCCAGGAACAGCAACAAAACCTACTGAAAATCTCTAATTAATATAAATCACATTACATGTCCAAGTAATATGAGTCCTCTGCAAATATGGACCCAGGAGGCTCAGAGCAGTAGATGTTCATTGGGTTTAACTTTGACCCTGAGCTGGATACAGCGTGTCCTCTTCACATCCGACTCTGATCACAAGACACAAGGAATGACAGTGGTGGAAACAATGCGATTGTTTTAGCTCATTTGTTACACATTGGTTATGTGCAAACACAAACACACCCCAATGGAGACACACACACCTACACACTTGTGGAGTCTGTCTGTTAGACACATGATTCCTCTCGTTCTAAATATAGATGGGTCAACAGCACACAAAGCCACACAGCTAGCACAACAGATAACACCATATTAGTGGTTAGCAAAGGGACACATTAACTCCCAATCACACTGACAATGACACTCCAGCTTTGTGTGTGTGTGAGAGAGAGAGAGAGAGAGAGAGAGAGAGAGAGAGGAGAGAGAGAGAGAGAGAGAGAGAGAGAGAGAGAAAGAGAGACAAAGAGTGAACGCATGTGAGCGAGACAGTGTGTGTGAAAAGGTGTGCATATACACTGGACCCCAACTCACACCTAAAAAATGTCCGTGTGTGTGTGTGTGTGTGTGTGTGTGTGTGTGTGTGTGTGTGTGTGTGTGTGTAGTGGAAGATTACTTAAACAAAGTGTGGGGGTTTGAGTTTAAAGTAAAGTTTGGGATTAGATTATGGTTAGGGTTAAGATAAAGCTATAGCTGAGGTGTAACCAAGGAGGGTTAAGGAATGAAACCTGTCCATGGAAAATCCTCAGACGTCTCTGTGTATGTGTCCTCTAAACCTCTGTCCTGTGCTTCTCCTGTTAGCGAAACAAACATGGGGCTGGCTCACTTTGTCCCACTGCCAGAAACTCGCCATAGCTGCTATTGATTCAACACCACGTCCGACACAGCGGGTTCCCTTTACCAACCTGAGGACAGCAGTCCGAGCAAAAGCAAGAGAGAGAGCTGACCAACAATAGATAAAGCAGGGGGCTTAATTCAAGAAAGGACCTGACAGGGAGGCTAATACAAGCTAGCTGAAAAACAGAGAGAGAGAGAGATACTGGCAGGGAGAAAAGACTGGAGGAGGTGAAATAAATGTCTGTATGAAAGGTCCTGGACCTTTAAACCATAGACACATTACAACACAGTTACACAGCATAGACTCACATACAGTACATAAAACAAGACTGAGTGTATGGGGAAGGAATTTGGAAGTAGGAGAAAAAAGGAGATAGGGTGCGGGTGGTGGGGAGACAGAGTAGTAGATGGGTGGAGTGAGGGGCGGGAGGGGGGTAGAAAGGAAAAGTTCCCGCTCCTGCTTTCCGAGTGGATTCTCCAGCTCAGCAGCGGGGAATGTGCTGGCATACCACAGAGCCTGCTGCTGAAGAATGCAGTGATTCCTAATGGATCCACAGCTCAAACACACACACACACACACACACACACACAGACCAAACCCCAGTCCTATCCCTACTCTGCACTGAAGCACTGTTTAACACGAAGTAAGACGGGCCCTTTTCACACCACATGTAATGAGCCACAATATCACAGTGTTTATCAGTCATTTGCACAAAACACCGGCATAGGATGCTGGTCAGTCACATGAATGAGTGGTTGGTGTCCACAATACACCTGTGACACTTGAACTATTAGTAGTTTTCTTTTCCACAGTCATATTGAGTCTCTCTAACTAAGAGAGACTGAAACAGCAGATTACATACATTACATTTCAATTAAACCAGCACAAAAAAACAACAACAAAACAAAACAAAAGATTTGTTCTGTTCATTGCCGGACATTGTAATAAACAAAATGGGGAGTAAGCGTTGTAGCTCTGACTAATGATAAGTTAAGTTTCATGCAGGGATGCTATATATGCCATTCATGGCATCAATCACATGTCCAGGACTCAGGTGAGTTTCAAACCTATAATGTGACAGGCACTGAAATGCAAGACTGAAGATAAAAACATCTGTCATGCCACTTGAAGTAAGCAGATATTTGTGGAGTGGATAAACCAACTAGCTGTTGGTTGTTGTTGGCTACATACAGGAAAACAAATCGCTGTCTGCCTCGCTCTGCAAATTCACCGCCAAAACGGTAGTTGGCGGTGGGGTTTCTATGCCACTGTGTTGAGTTTCTTCTGGTTTCGTTGTTTACATCAAACAATGGCGACTGAAACTGAACAGTGGCATTGTGTTTGAGGTGGAGCTAATAAATGTTGAACAACAGTTACTTTTACTGAAATTACTGCAACGCAGAAAAGAGAGAAGACGTCAGAGGAGATGGTGTGTACCACTGAACCGATCAAGGCAGAAGGAGGGTGAATTTTGAGACGTGGATGAGGAAATGCGATGCTACCAAGCGGACCAATAACAGTTGTTGCGGTCTGCGTTGCCGTGACACGTATTTACATTTCTGGGGAGGTGCACATCAGGCTACGGTGTAGATTCAACGTAGAAATATAAATCAGGCTTTAGAGAAAGAGTAAGAAAACATAAAGCAAGAGGTAGACCAAAATCACACAACAGTCAAAAAAACAATGACTGAAATATAAAGTGAAAGAAGTCAGGAAAACTAAACTAAAAGAGAAATAAGCTACAAGACCAAACTAAAGAAAGCAAAATAGTAAAGGATATCAAGTAAGAACAAGTCAGAATGAAAGACTGAGAAAGAAAGAGTAAATAAGCAAAACAAAGAAACATAACACTGTGAAGTGTAGAAGAGAAAAAAAAAAGACAAAAGTTAACAGGACACGCAAAGAAGAAAGAAAGAAGAAAAAGTAGTAAGAAAAGAGAAAGTGAGGAGAAAGAGGTAAAAGAGCTGTGGTAAACAAAATATATGATCTAATGCTATATGCTGCATCGCCCCACCCAGAGAGAGAGAGACGGGGAGCGAGACAGGGAGCGAGAGAGTCCATGTCCTGACAAGAAGTGCAGGCAGGCTCCCACAGGCCCTAACACAAGCGTTGGGGCCCTGTATGTACTTACACACACAAGTGTGTAAGTGTGTGTGTGTGTGTGTGTGTGGGGTGGTGGGGGCACAATCAGACATGCAAAAAACAAAAGGAGATTAAATAGACAAAGAAAAAGAGAAACAGAAACAGAAAGAGAGACTGTTTGAGAAAGAGAGGGAGTCAGTGTTGTGGGATCAGCCTTGCCTTGGTCTCAGCCTGGCCTACTGACACATAACTGACTGAGGAGGAGTGCTGTTAACTCCTGTCAGGTCTAAGTTTCCCAGAATGTCTTTCAACAATCCAATTTCAGAGGTGACATTATGCCACATTCACGACATCAGACAGACCATAAATACAAGTAGGAAAGCCTGTTCATGTCAGCCTCCCAGCTGTTAAAACCAGTGAATGATATGGCACATTTTTAATGAATGATACCAGTGACAGGCTGCAGCTGATAAACCATGTCTCGATGCCATGTCTTTGACTCATGCTGTAATATTTGGTGCAGCCCTAACAGAGAACATTTCTATCAGTCTCAATCATTACAGCTGCGTTACAGATTTCAACCTGGCATCACTGAAAAATGAATATGCACAAATCAAGTAAATGTACCCTGAAAAACACAGTATGTACATCACCAATACCAGACTTTAAGTAGTGTTGTTAGTATGTATTATTCTTTTAAGGTCAGCTTCAGTTTCAGCTATGAAGGTAAACCGTAATGGGTCCGCTAAGAGAGTGTTGAAACTGAAGAGGAGAGCAGAGAGAGAAAATCCATCCCTGCCCATCTAAATAATCAGTGTGTCATTCATCGTGTCAGACAGGTGAAGTCGAGTGAGAGGAAACAGGCAGTCAAGCTGTCAGGAAACCAGTCAGCAGGCGATTTACGCTACTCTCCCTGGCTGACTCTCTCTTGCACACGGTTTTAAACAAACATGACTAACATACATCCGTTTCGCGTTGACATGCAGTGCATGCACTTACCGACAGTAACCTAGTTACAGGTTTTCTGCAGCAAGCAGAAGATTTCTTAAACCTCTGGTGAATGAGAAACTTGGTTTCCATCAGTCAAAAGAGACACCTGTATTCTGTTTAATATATGTGTTCTGCCTGTCATCTGTGAGTGGGATGTTATAGGTAGTCAACTTTGCTGGGTTTCAGCAATGGAGCAGCGAGCAGAAAGGAGGGACGAACAGGGCCCTCATCGCTCTGCATCACTCTGCCACCTGTTTCCATCAACCTTCTCTACTTCTCTATTACACTTAGGTTTACAGTTTGGTCATTTTGAGACAAAACTATGTTTGTAAAGGTTTATAGCCTGCCATAAAAAAATAGTCTAATGATTCGACTGACTGAGTATGAGGTTTTTTTTTGGTTTTTTTTTTTAAATTGGGGGCATCTCGACTGATGATTCAAATTCAAATTTTTACTGGTCATCATCTAAACATCATCCAAGTGGTCAGACCAAGCGTTCCTGCCACATGACTCCTCTCTCATAATGGAAACCAGGAGACACTAAGGAAAACACTATAGGCTACAAAACACTCATGGAAACCACAGGACCCTGTAGGAAATATTGTCAAAAAGTTATTTGCAGTGTCTTTTATGATAGATAATGTCTTTTATGCTCTAATTAAAAGAAACAAGGGAAACTCAAAACAGGTTAAATGTGGAAACTAGACCACTATGTCATTTCCACAGGAAATACTGTAGTAAAGAGGTGCATGGACCCTCCTATGTTCAGATCACAGGCGCAACTTTTCCTGAATGAAATCAGTGAAAGATCAATCAGTGTCTCCAGGGCGCTTCAACAAACAGAGAGATTCCTGTGACCCAGAACAGGAAGAGGAACACCTTTTCATAGCAGTCTTGCATCCTCACAGCCACGACACCTGGTCAGTTTATAGAACATTATATAAAGCAGCACAGCTCTCATCTGGTTTTCACATTGTGTGAGTCTGTGTGTGTGTATGCAGCAGTGCTGGTGTACAGTAGGTGTAAAGTAGGTGTTCTCCTCTTAGGTGATTATTTATTCATACTACATAATGTTTTAAACAGTGGCCAAGATGAGTGTGTGTGCGCTTCTAACATGGGAAACACCTGCCTGTCGATGACTCCAACATGTTTGCCTGTGTGTGTGTGTGTCAGAGTAGACTTCTCTTCACAATGTCTGACATCATTCCGCGTCCACTCTGAACCTCATTCAAACCTGGTCTGCCCGCGTCCAGAAATCCATGTGTTGTCATTACTTTAAAATGTGCTGCTGCATCAACACAACCCTCCATTATGGGGTTTCTCTAACCCTAATCCTTTAGTGGAGAGACATGGAGCATACAGATGAATATGGGCACCATATTTTATGAACTATGTGTTTCAAATGATTGACTGCTTTAAACAATTGTTTAAGCCTTTACGCTATTATACTCTGCACACCTCAGCACTTGACTCAGACTGCTGTCATGTGGCGCCAACGCAGGTTGCAGTAAATGATAAAGATTAAACAACAAGTAAAAACTCCTCATCTGTTGTTAAAAACTATATAAGTCAAACAATATTTCCTGTCTAACAGAGGGACAAGGGAGAATACTTGTTACTTATATACTTGTTCACAGGTAGAATTCCTCTCTGCCCTAAAAAGATGAATACCCTGGGACTAGTTTTTCCACAATGTTAGAGGTCAAATTTCATAACTCGAGTTTAATTACAACATAAATAAAAGTATAGGTGCTCCTGTGGAACATCTGTACCACAAATATTTCTGCCTTTCTGTCCTGCAGGACTACTTGTTGCAGGCTAATAGACATATCTGTAACTTGTGTGTTTTGGGTGAGTGAAGAGGCGAGATGGTTTTTAATTGTCTCATCTTTTTCCCAGCAGTGGGGTAGGTTCCCTAATAGAAAAACACGGCTGCTGTATGAATGAAGAACAATTCTTTGCTATCCTTTGCTCCAACCCCCCTTCCGCCCCACTTCCTCTCGAGTCTTTCATCAACATCCCCTCTTCTCCCCTGCTATAGTAGTAACTGGTGGTTGGAGGTCTGGAGGAAGCAGGGGTGGGGGCTGAAAGCAGGGCAAAGGATTTGCAGTTTACCTGTGGAAGTGTACGTAGCGCTCCAGTGTCGGGGAGGCTCTGAATGTGGCAGTCGCAGCTATGCTGGGAATGTGAGCCTGCGATCTGCCAGGGCTGGATCGGAGAAGCCCACAACTCTATTTAAGGAAATGGCAGCTAGGGGCCCATCAGCCGCTCTCTCTCTGCCTTTCCATTTCTGTGTCTGTCTCTCGCTCTGCTCACAGCCCCCTTCCTTCCTTGTACAAGAATGATAATTATTTTCCTTTGTGGAATAAAGGTTTATTTTCGTACCTGCTGGGAAGAAGAAGAATGCAGCAGTGTATTGGTGGTGTGGTTTGGGTAATTGTTTCCGGTACATTTGTGAGCTTAATAGGGATGTGTCTTTGTAAACTGCTTCAGTGCTGCGGTGTGCCAAACAACAACAAGCCAGTCAAAGAGAGGAGAAGGTTGAAAGAAGGTGAAAGTTTCAGTCTACTTAAAGAAGGGACACAGTAGCTATACAGGCCTCTTTTACTGCGAATACATTGAGTTCAATGGTTCAACACACACAAAACTATCAAGTATGCAGAACTGTCCAGGCCTTTATACCAATCTGAAAAAATAAAATGCTATCACACTAGGGTTAGAAATCAGGCTTGCACTAAATATGTGCTATGTGATATCAACATTGTCCACTTCTGATATAATGAATGTTCCTCCCTATCACAACAATTATTTCATTCATTTATTCATACCATTGAATCATTGCGGTTTGTTCTTCTTTTAAAAAAAACAAAACGTTCAGTTTGTTTCATACTGACGCAATAGCGGATTTAGAACGTTCCACATCAGCGGCAGCCATCTTGCTTGTTTACGAAAATGCCTCAATGGCGCTCCTCTGTACAGTCATCATATCAAACCCGCCCCACGTTAGATATTAAATTGTGACTGGCCCTACCTGGGTCAGGTCGGATGGACATCTGTCTGAATGGGAGGGGGACCAAACGCATCTGCCAGAGCAAATAAAACATGAGCTTGCTTAGATGCGTCTGGTTCCCAGGCTACCACAATGATATATTTCATTAGACAAGCTTTTGGTTTTCTGTCCAATGATGGTCTAAATGCTGTTTCAATTTTAGTCTATATGCAGAATACTGGTGCCAAATGTATCTCCAATATCAGAATAACTGTTTTTGCTCTGGCCTTCCAAATCTGCTGTGTATGAATCATAAACATGCCAACTCATGGACAAATTTGATTCTTGTGAGCAGAACTGCAGCGTGTGGTAACAACACACATAGCACTTAACTAACTGGTTTGACCATGCCACACCAGCATGTCTACTGTCCACAGCCCAGTCAGAGTCTTCCAGGCTAGACTGGCCACTCCTGCAGTTCTGTCCGAGTGTGTGTTTGTGTGTAGGGGCCACTGATGCAATAAAGTGTGTGCGTTTGGCTGCAGCTTGTGATGTACATTTGAGTGTCATGTGGAATGTGCCATGTGAGTCGGTGAGTGTGAGACAGATGGCTTTACCCAGCATCCTCAACTTGTCGACCAGCCTGAGGGATATAGCTTCAGCCATGTGAGCAGACACAGCACAAACACACACAGAGACCCATTCAGAAAAACACGACAGCGTCAAGAGCTCTACTCTACGTTCACTAGAGCCGATCAGTGGTTAAATATGGCAGCCGGCTGGTTGTACAGATTACGTCACTCTCTGAAATGTCAACAACCAACAAGCACTTTTATTCACATTCAAGGCGGGTTTTACACTGTAGGAAAAGCAAAGAGAACTGCGGACAAACATCACGAACTGCGATAAAGTTTAGGTAAGCAGCAAACCAGTGACCAAATATTTATCTTTGATATATACACCTACTGGTTTTCAATGCTATTCTATCTCTAGATTTAGGTACTGTGGGAAAACAATGAAAAAGGTGAAACGAATTATATGATCAAGTTTGTGACCAATATCATAAAATTTCAATTTATGATATTTCACCATCTGGACAGAACAGAAAAATGAGTTTAGGGGTTTTGTGCCAGTCAGTGCAACACAGGTGAAAAGCAGAACAATGCTAACTGGCTCACAATCAGCAAAGAAAAAGTCTGAGAACAAGCAAAGACCAATTCTGTTGCCAACATTCAAAAAGTCATTGTGGCTGGTGTCCAACCTGTGGACACATTTTTACCAGAATTTGGGGGGTGGGGGTATTCATTTTAGATTCTGTATGGGGCATTTCACTTTCAAGTGAGTGCTCATGTAACTGACTGTGGCCACATACTCAGCAATAACCACATAAAATCCCATAAAGCAATTGTCGGCAAAAAGTAAAAACATCTACTGGGAACAGGCTTGGTTTAACTTTAATAGGATTAATTAATTAAGATATACAGACATACATTATCACTATATAAAAGGATGGATTTTGCTATGTATATTGTAATGTTTGTTTTTCTTATGCATTCAATATTTCTTAGTAATCAAAGGCAAGATAATTAATCAATTAATTAATTAATCATCTGCTATCTGCTATACTGATAGTCATTAATTTACAGATTACGGTCAACTACTCGTTTAGACCATTTTAGATATTGTTCTTTAAAATAAATGTTTCTTACCATTGAAGGTGTGTGGTCAATTCCTTATTCATAAATATTTTTTGAAAATTAAATAATTAAGATTAAATTTAAGGACAAAATTTTGGCTATTCAGTCTAACAACATCTACACCGGCCTCCAAAACCTCATGTCAGTCAAAGCCTGGTGCACACAAAGCCATGTTTATGCTTGGTAATAAACTCATCTGAATTAAACCAAAGATCAAAAAAGTACTTATCCTTACTAAGTCTTGAAGCGTAATGGTTGGTTTCTTAGTTGAGTTTACAGTTTAGTAATATTTTTTGTGTGAAAAGTGATTAAGTTCTACAGAAACACCTGGCCTGGAAGTGAACACCTTGGCGAGTCTGGAAGCAGACAGTGAACACAGCTTCCTGGAGGAGTCTGGTTTGGATGAGGTCATTTCCACCCACCGGAGATTCAAAGACTCCTTCTGTACGGCCGTCACGGCAACTGTTGCCATGGGGCTCTCTCTCTCTGGTTCTGCTGATGTCACCAATCAGAAGTAAAGGAGTGTGGATAGGGGCGCCTTGCTGTGTCTGCGCTGTCACCGTCCATTCACGTGAGGACAGTCAGAGATACAGCTGAGACTGTAGCAGAGTCCCACATTAAGGTTTGGCAAACTAAAAACATCCCTGCCTAATTTTTGTAACAGCAACCCTTATCATATTAAGATGTCCTCAGCCTTTTCAACATTATTTTATGAATAAGAGAAGCTATTGTGTTCAAAGACTTAAATATGGTTACTAATAGGGTTCTTATGCTTACTTTGTAGATATATCGATATCACCTGCCAATATTGGCTTATCACAGATGTATCTGTATCTTTATGTTGTATTTATAGTAGCAGTAGTGTTGTCACAATACCAAAATTATGACTTCGGTACGATACCAGCCTAAAGTATCTCAATTCCAATACTGAAACGATACCACAGCAAAAATCTAAAACATCAGGAAAAGTAATGGAATAATAGTTGACACAACTTGAAACGTTGATATTTTCTTTATTAATTAAAAAACTTCACAAACAAAATTCAAAATAAATAAAATATATTTTGTGTCAGCTGCTTAGTTATATAACTATTGAACATGTTTTAACAAAAATATTTTGTTGCAGCTGCTGAGCTTTATAGCTATGTAAAAGATGTTTTTTTCCCGGAATCCACTTTTCTCAACTGTATATATTGGCATCTGATCAAGACAGATAAACTCAGCTACTGCTTTGTTCAATCTTTTTGCATCCTTTGAGTCTTTCTGCAGTTTTCAAACATAGCTGGTAGGGATGGCTACCTCGACTGGGTGGTTGCTGATTGTGCTGGCATCTGTTTGTGTGTCTGGGGGAGGGAGAGATGGATAAACAATACTTTAATATTTCAGTAATATAGCTATGCAATTTGTAAACTACTTTTGAGAGAGCCTCTCATTAAAGGTGGGGTAGGCAAAATCTGTGCAACCTATGCAAATCTTTCCGCCTCTCTCTGCTGCCTCGTATCACTCCGTTAACCCCTCCCACCAAACCCACAACATCGACCGGCAGCCACAGGAGGCGGTTACTCTGCAAAACCTTATCCCTCATAGTGCTCACTCTGCACGGCGAGAGCCTCACCGATACCCTGGTCACTTGTCTTTTCAAAGACACCCTTCCAGCGCTTCGCAGCCGCAGAGCACCCCAGGCTTCAGAGGCAGCTGCAACGCCGTCTAACAGCGGGATGAGAGGCTAGTGCACCACACACACACACACACACACACACCACTGTCCCCTCTCAAAAGTTATTCCCCACCGTTTGTCATCATGCCTCTTTGCCACGTCGATACGAGCGCCACGGCATCGAACATAATTTTCTCTCAGACCGCTTGAATTACAATATGCTGGACGGCTGGATGGATTTTTTGCCCAATAACGGGAAAAAAATACTGCCTACCCCACCTTTAATTTTAAAATCTAATTTGACTAAATAGAAAACGTTGAGTTTGCATATAGAGACGTTTTCCACATTGGTAAGCTAGCTAAAAAGCTAAAGCCAAATGAAACAGTTACTGAGGCTAACAATTAACATCCCTTGCCTCCTCGTCAAATGTTTTGCCTCGTTATTCACCAAACTCGATGTTGAAAAAAGTTCACTTCATTTGAGGGCATGTTATCGATCACATTCGCTAACCTGTCACTCTTTAAAATTCTTTAAACAGGTCTCCATGTCGGTATGCTACGTGCTTCGCCAAGTTTGATGTGTTGCCTCCCTTGGTCTGCACAGACTTGTAACATCTTTTACAGACGGGCTTTGCTGTGTCAGTGGGCTTGCCCTGACTGTTGGATAAACATGCAAAATACTGCCAAATTTCGTTCCGTGCGTATGTTTTATCAACCAGCCGTGGCTGGTTGGCAAGAGCACTTGAAGCATCACTTGCTGCTGCCATTCTTCACGTTCACCATGTAACCTGCAGCGTGTGCATGTGAGAGAGAAAAAAAAACAAACATTTGGCCACTATAACTTGACGTGTCAGATGGTTTGTGATCTTGCGAAGGTTACTCCCACTGTCTGCAGGGAGTAGCAGAATGCTGCACACACACTGCCCTGTTGTCGCACTGACTGACTCGCTCTCGCACATCGACGCAACTGATAGGAAATAAAACAGTCATTCTTAAAGTATCAGTACTAATAAAATGGGGGTATTGGACCATTTTTAACGACAGGGTATTGCGGTACCTTCTTGGTATTGGTACACCGTGCAACACGTAGAATATTCAAGTAGAATATTCTTATATTCACTATTACTATCATCTTTGATACACTCATACACTCCTCTGGCCACTTTATTAGGTACGCCTATAAAATCTAATGCAATCCAATGCAACAGCTCAGCCATAAATTCTACCATTACAAAGATAAAAATGTTCAGTTTTGACATAATTAGAGAGGTATTCATTTAACTATATGTTTATTATGAAATGTCACCTGCAGGTGTACACTTCAGGCCCATTGATCATTAAGCACAGCTCGTGATTATTAGATTAATTCCTGGGTGACAGTGTACAGTCTAAGGGCCAGCATCTTCCTTGCTCCAAGTCAAACTAATGTTATTCTGTGTGCTGCCTTGTTGTCTGTACAGATCTGCTTGTCTGAGCAGTTGGGACTGGATGGCTCCCGAGCTTAAACAGCCTCCTTAAACAAGAAGTGAAGTGTATAGCACAGCCAGCTGCCTGAGAGCGGGGTGGGGATGGGGAAGGGCTGGGCTGGGCTGAGGGTCTGGGCAGAGGGGGGCGGGGGTATAGGGGGAAACGTTATACGCCTGTATGTCTGGTCTGGTCAGGACAAGACTGACTGGTCTATGAGACAGACTGGTATCCCTCACCTGTTCTCACCCGTTCTCGTTCTCCATTGCATGCTCTCTCTCTTTCTCACACACACACACACACACACACACACACACACACCTGTACTTCTATACTTGTGAGGACCTTCATTGACATAATGCATTTCCTAGCCCCTTACCCAAACCCTAACAGTCTCAACTAAATGCCTAACCACAACCCTTACCCTAACCTAATTCTAACCAGAACCTTAAAACCAGGTCTGAACCCTCAAACAGCTCTTTGAAGGTCTGTCTGAAAGTGAGGACCGGCCAAAATGTCCTCACTCCCAAGGTCTAAAAAGGTTAAGGTTATGTTTTCTGAAGCTTTGTGTCATCAGTGTTACCCAACACGTTCTCATCCCAGGTTGTCAAAAACCGACGCTACTTTGTCACGCCCCTCGGTGTGATCATGTGTACGGAAGTAGCAACATCAAACATGCAATTTGTTTTCGATGGCATCACAGAATGTGTCTACTACCAGTGGTAGACTAAAAACAGACAGAGGGACCAGACACACACACACACACACAATGTTCAACCAGCCTGTCATTGAAGATTCAGACTGGGCCAAACCAACAACCAACGCCGTAGGAGTGTTTATTGCTGCAGATATGCCTCCATACTCAGAGTGGTTGAGCACCGCTATAATGTTCCTTCTATGTGTACATTCTTTTGAAATAAGGTCAGAGCAATACCGACATATTACTTTTGTTTTCCATTTAAATACTTAGTGACCATTGGCAAATGTTTGAGTAACTTGGCAATCGTTGTGGCTCATGAGTGACTGTTTAGTGTTTGTCAGCTTTCAAAATAAATAAGAAATTGTCTTTTTTTCTCTGCTGTACCAAAAACATACAAAACCCTCTTCAGACCCAAAAGCCACGGTATGCGTCAAACTGTTAATTTTGTGTACCATTAAAACCATATAATTCACCAGACGAAAATGTATTCAATGTGTGTTCTGTTTGAAACACTTCGTTAACGCTAGCAGACTGACTACTCAATCATAACTGATGATAGTGTGTCTTTTAGTTTGAGGCCGGGTGTAAACATACACACACACACACGGCGCAGTAATCCAACTTGCTGGGGAAAGCAAAGCTGGGATCAAAGTTATAAAGAAGCACAGGAGAGTACAGTGAGAAACTAAACCTCAAGGATTTATGAAGCGCTTGATTGCATAATCCCTGCTATCAGTGACACCTCGTCCGCCTCTCTCGGAGATAATATCAAGAGCCTGACATGTCTGAGGCTTCGAGTAGCTTCCATCAGCATGGAGTCCTCTTGGCAGCTAGCACCAGTTTCTGTCCATCCTCTTGTTTTCACACACACACACAGAAAAGAAAAAGAACACACACACACCTGGAAGCAAGAACTGAAGAGAAAAGCCTTTGCTGTAGAGGTTGGAGGGAAAAGACAAGCTTTATTTCGTTTTCCCCTCTGGTCGTTTTGGCAGGTTGTCTGTCCCCATTCCTGAGGTTCAGTGCAAGTTCACAGAACACGCCGTCAACTTCCAGAAATAAACTGTTTGCTCATGCGTGGGTGCAATGAAATAGTTTGGACAAGACAGAGTTTGGACAGAGACAAGAGTTTTCTCTGTCTCTATCTCTGTTACAGAATTGCCAGTGAGACATTTAGAAAGGCACAAAGGATGTTGACAAATGGAGCTTATACAAGTGTGTGAAAAATCAGATCATGTCCACTTTAAAGTTGTATCTCTATGTGGGCCAATATTTATAGATACTCCTTTGGCAGAGCAGGTCAGCTACATCAGACTAAAGTTAAAAGGTGATACCGGTGTTTTTTTTATAAATCTTGAAGCCTTAATTTAATTTGGTCAAAGATTCTGTTTTATCATTTCGTTAAGTGTTATATGATCATGTTACACTTTCTGCCAATCACCTGACCCTCACTGGAAAAATTGGAAGTCTCCTCCAGCAAAAATAAATTAAAAACATCTGACCAACTTAACCTTCTTTTAATGGATGTTGGCCAGGACAGCTGTTCATTTCAAGCTAGGTTTGACACCATAAAGTCTGCACTTTCAAAAACAAGTAAATATTCAAAACAAATATACAAAACCGACTGCGCAGAGAAAGCGGTGAATGAGTTTCAGCTGTAAAAAGGCACCAGTATTCTCTGAGTCTTCATCTTTTCCCTTCTTCGCCCCACCCGTCCCTCCTCCTCCTCCTCACCCTCCCCTCTTCCATACCGCGGTGTACTCAGGAGACCTTAGCTCCACTGAAGGTGGAATCAGTTTTCCTTTTCCACTGTGTCTTTTTCCCCCACGCTGGAAAAGCCCCCGTCCAACTCTTGCTGAGCGCCTGACTCAAGTGTGCTCCAACGTGCCCACATTCCTAGACAGTATCCCCAACACCGGAACCGTTTACCGCCTCAGCCGGGAATGCTGATTTCCAGCCCAGGTTTTCATCAGACCTAGTTTAGGCAGAGAGTGCAACAGGAATTCACTGAGTAATACTAGCCATTATACAACACAGACTTTCCCTCCATGTCAGTCATCTTACACACAAACAAATGCAGAAGTATGCTTTCTCTCTCTCTCTGTCCCCAATATTAGACGCAAAGCCAGTGCCGGCAGCTCCTATGAAAAGTAATTATTTAGCTGGAAGTCCTATTTTGACCTAGTTTCAAACAGCTTTTCAAATTCTCCACAGAGGTTAAACCCCTCCACCCCTTGTATAATCCCAGCATTTCTGAGGATCTGGTGCTTCCAGGTGTAAAGAAAGGTGTTTTTTTTCTATTTACGTGCTTTGGCAAATCTTTTCATAATACCAAAACAAAAGAGAGCTTCTAGGTTGTGCTGTCAGAAACTCATCTCTCTCCTGCCAGTTCCAGCTCACACTGTCGTCATTCACAAACTGTACACACATATACATACACTGATCAGCCCTAACATTATGACCACTGACAGGTGAAGTGAAGAACATTGATTATCTCGTTACAATGGCACCTGTCAGTGGCTGGGATATATTCGGCAGCAAGTGAACATTTTGTCCTCCAAGTTGATGTGTTGGAAGCAGGAAAAATGGGCAAGCGTAAGGATGTGAGCCACTTTGACAACGGCCAAATTGTGATGGCTAGACGACTGGGTCAGAGCATCTCCAAAACTGCAGCTCTTGTGGGGTGTTCCCGGTCTGCAGTGGTCAGTACCTACCAAAAGTGGTCCAAGGAAGGAAAACCGGTGGGCGGCCAAGGCTCATTGATACGCGTGGGGAGCGAAGGCTGACCCGTGTGGTCCGATCCAACAGAAGAGCTTACTGTAGCTCAAATTGCTAAAAAAGTTAATGCTGGTTCTGACAGAAAGGTGTCACAACACAGAGCCGCAGACCGGTCAGGGTGCCCATGCTGACCCCTGTCCACCACTGAAAGCGCCTTCCCCAGGTAAGCAACGTACACACACCCAGCCATCCACATTCAATTCAATTCAATTCAGTTTTATTTATATAGCGCCATATCATAACAATGTTATCTCAGAGCACTTTGTCATGAAGAGCAGGTCTAGACCGACTCCTTATGTTTACAGAGACCCAACAATTCCCACCAAGAGCAAGCACAAGCAACAGTGGCAAGGAAAAACTCCCTTTTAACAGGCAGAAACCTCGAGCAGAACCAGGCTCTGGGTGGGCGGTCATCTGCCTCGACCGGTTGGGTTGAGAGAGAGGGGAGATGGGAGACACATGATGTAAAAGAAAACGTGATTCATCAGACCAGGCCACCTTCTTCCATTGCTCCGTGGTCCAGTTCTGAAGCTCACGTGCCCATTGTAGGAAAAATCCAGAATCTATGAATATGCATATTCATAATTTCAAACAGAAGACACAAGACGTCTCCTACTTCACTGAATTCTCAGTGTACGTACACTGGAGGCTTCAAGTTTCCACATCATATGTCTTGTTAAGTTGCATATTATCAAGAAAATTAAGCAGAAATTCAGAAAAATTGCATCAAAATTAGCATATATTAAAATAATATTGATTTAGGAATCCAAAAAAAGTTTTTTTTTTTTGTTTTTTTTTAAATGTATCGATTTTTTCCCCACACCTTAAGATTGGCTATAAAACTAGTTGTGATCATCTCATGCTTCTACGTTTTAAACTGAGAAGGTGAGCACAGAGAAACTTTCCCCGCTCAGCAGATGAACGTGTAAACAGCCTTCTAGTGTCAAACTCTGCACAGACATCGTTCTGTCCTAACCCCACCCCTTACACTAACCCTACATTCTGTGTGTGCATGTCTGTGTCGTCCTTCAGACAGTACTCTGCTCGCTATTCATGTCCTCTCAGCATGATCCGATATTGTCCCTCTTGGGATTATCTCAAAAGAAGTTTTGTTCTCCTTGGGGGGGGGGTCAGGAAGTTGCATTCCTTAATAACCACAACTTAAATGCTGCAGGCTACAGATCACAACCATCAAAAATCACAGAAGAAGTCAAATCTGTGAGGTGATTTGGTGTGGATGATATATGAACGGCATCTCCCTTGTTGACTTATGTCTGAACTGAAAACTAAAGGCTGCATTTACGCATCTGTACTGGGGAGTACAGACAGACATGCTACGGCTTATAAAGGCACAAACTCTTAAAAGTAACCACGGGAGTCAAGGAAATCATGACAATCTAAAAATAACATGAAAAACTACAATAAAAATAAATCCTGTGTGATGAAACTCCGCCTGTCTTGCAGCGAGATAGTGACCCCATTGACTACGATTGCATCTCAAATCGCAAATAAAGTCGCAGGGTCCCAAAACAAGGCAGCCTCTCAGCCGCTCAGAGAAGTAGGTCACTGAGGATTCCATTCATTTGTACACCGCTTTCCAAATAGTTGAGCTTTTCCACTCAGCCCAAGACTTCCAGCTGCATGTTAACCCTTTAACAGCCTGCTGCAGGTCTCATTTCTGCACCACCACCAAATCAGACAGCACTTATTACTAATCAATTAGTAGACTAATAATTGTGTATGAGGGGCTCATGGTCTAACAAAAGCTCTTTTAACCTGTGAGGGATTTGGTGTTTTTGTACTAAACAGATACTAAAATGTAAAGTTGCATGGATTTTTAAATAAAAAGGTTGTTTTTTTCAATATTGTGTTATTAAAAATTGCTCAAGATGCAGGTATTCAGTGTTTTATTCATATTCTTGTCAAAAAAGCCTATGAAACAAACAAATGAAATGTTTCTAGGGCAGCAGCTTTTTAAAGAAAGCCTTTTATTAAAGACGATTGAACAACGATTTCTGCAGAGCTTTAAGTAAGTAAGCTAACACACACACACACAAAACTAATATGCTATTTTCTAGGCTTTACATGCTCCTTGTATAGCTGTGGTAAGAAATAATTGCCAACTGGCAAATACTCCATAATCAATACAGGATCAGTATTGGCCCAATAAAACAGCTGAGTCGATATATCTGCCTTACTCTGGCACATAAGCACTCAAACAAGCTACCACAACATACTAGAGGGCCTACGTAACCAGACAACCTTCTCAATCTGCCTCTTTTCAGCAGCATGTGTCCTGACGTTAAGTCTACAGCGCTGAAACAGGCCTGGTGGTTCCACCATAGTGAGCTGAATCAGCAGATGGGAAGCGACCACAAGCTGACACAGGTGGGAGAAAAGTCCAGGGCGTCACCTAAAATTTTATGTAGAGGTACTGAAGCTCATTAAAACCTCCTTTAGCATGATTCTACTGGGACAGAGGTTGTTGTACAGAATATATAAAGACAACATGTAATTTTACAGCCATGCTAGTTCAAAACAGGGAAACCTGCACACCTGCACTCCTGTGCATGCGTCAAAAAGAACACATTTGCATACAAACGTTTCTTTGCTGGACAGAAAAGGTTCTTGCCATTACCATGTAATTTAATCATTACTGTATGTCCCCTTAGTTGACATGGTTATTTTAAATGAAAGTTAAAGGCTTTAAGCAACACAGCTCATCACCACACTGATGTGACCATGTCTGGAGGATGAGCAGCATGAGGAAAAAGCAAACCACCACATGGTTAAGGCAAAACAGCTGTCCTGTATGAAATGACTATATTTAGGCCTATTGACATTGAATTTCTCAATGAACTCATTTTTTCTCAGGTCATTATGTTTGGTGTAATCCTTCCTACTGCTTCAGTTCATTCTTGACTGTACAAAGTAAATAAAATAAATATAATACCCTAATGCCCTAATGCTGAACCAGATTCATTTTAAGACACAGAATCAACAGAGAAATGTGTCTGCGTTGTTTGTTTAGACTTCAGCAAACATGATTTATAGTAAAGCAAGTTAAACAGGTAAAAACTTGCAATTATAAAAGGGAATTTGGTTCATCATTTTAAATAAGATTAGGTCACAGAATGTGAAAATATTATTTAACTCACAGACCTTTTCATTATGTTATTTCACACAAATGACCAAAACTAGCGCACTTCCTTCATATTTCATTTCGAGTCAATATAAGAGTGAAATACGACTGTGACTCAAGTGTCACCACAAAAATCACAAGACAGTGTCTCTTTGACTCACACACGATGCACTCACTGTATTCTGAAACATAAAAAAAGAGAGGAAAAACCTGTTGTTGAGTTGTCAGAATACATCACCCCCCCACCACCTCCCCATGTCATCAATCTGCTTTGATCTCTGACAGTATGAACCAGCCTAGACTTTGGGAGTGGTCGACTGAGGGAACTTCATATAATGTGCTTTAATGTCTCCAGCTCCATATTAAACAATAACAAAGACCAGCCTGCATTAACTGCAGCCACTGCCCATTGTAAACCCTGAAGGAAACTCTATGTAATGTATCTGAGTGTCACTGCAGGGCAGGGCCATTATGTCACCCCAGTGTAAGCTGTCAGATGTGTTACTGCATGCAGATGTTGCCATAGGTACACACAGATGCCTGCTCTCCACCGCAGCAGCAGCAGCAGCAGCAGCAGCAGCAGTTCTATTTTTCATGAGCCCAGTTGGTTGCCAGGGTTTTTGTTTCCATGGCCACACTGCAGTCTGATGCAACAAAACCCAGCCAGAACCCCCCCCCGGGGTGCCTTGGCGTGAAACCAACCCAGGGAGCGCTACAGTGCTATAGGTTGGCACACTGACTGACTGTCTAGCTGACTGACTGACGTCTCCAGCCAGCCACGGTGCCAGCTGAACTAACACTATACACGACCCCAACCTCCTTCCACAATCACTTACTGACTGGCTACGGTTCAGCACAACACTTTGTACAGTTTCATGACATCAATGATTCAGCTATTTATTACTCTAGATGGATCTGCAGGAATGTTTTGGACAGGAAATGACTTATAATGCTTGTGTGGAATGCCTGAACGTGTGTTTTTTCCTGTGTGTTTGTTCCAGGGCCAGGGACTACAGCGCCTTTGGGAAAACATACCCTTGAAAGCTAAAAAAACAACAACTCTGATTTTCTTTTTAAATAAGTGGACAAGAGGAAAAAAGTAGTAAGATTTGTGAATTTGACTGCTGTGAATCTTTGCAGCCTGAAGCAGAAGTTATGTCACACTATCTACTGTATCAACAATGGATATCATAAAACCTCAACTACTGAAGTGTAGAAGATATATTGATGAAGACAAAAGAGTGGAAAAAACAGCTCTATGCTCTCCTGTAACAACTGCTGCCAGTTCCCAGCAGTCTGAAATATGTTCAAATAAATCTTAGAGGTACAAATTAAAGGTTAACTCCAGTGTTTTTACAAATTTTGGGGTCTAAATGACTAATAAATACTAAAAGTTTTGGAATTTGTCCAGTAGAGCGCCTCAGCCGGCATCCGTGATCGGGCTGCAATGGCTGCAAGTGATCCTTTGGGGCAATTGCGTCCGTCAAAGTACGTCCACTAAAGGTAAGACAGGCTGTCTTACCTTTAGTGGACGTACTTTGACGGAGAGACTGTTATTTGAAGTGTCTGACAACATTATGGAAAGGATCCCTACAGAGACGGACCGTTTGTTAAAGAGGAAGATCTTTTTTGTTTAACCAGAAACAGAAGTCTCACTCTGAAATCTCGCGAGGTGTTGAGTTGTTTCAGGAAGATCCGTATATAAACAGGGATGGCCATCGAATTCAAATGTCTCATCTACATTGTCAAAATCAGCTACATATTCAGCCATGACTTTGGAAAGAAATTCTTGCTAGCAGTTCCTCTATGTAAACTCTTCTCTCCAACTCTGACTCACATTTACAAAAATATGTAAAAATTGAGCCCAATTTTAAAAATAGCGGAGTTACCTTTGAAGTGTTTGTCAATCTGAAGTGAAAATATATTATTTCATTGTCCTCATAATAAGACCAGAATGAGGTTGTTGTAGGAGAAAAATGAAGTCTGAGAAACAAATGAATCAATGCATGTAAATAAATCTATATCATGTCTGAGCAGCAGTCTGTCCTACCTGGGTTGTTGGCCTCTCCCTCCAGGACCTGCAGTTCGGTGCACTCGGCGAGGGAGTGCTCCAGACAGAGCTGCAGGAAGCGGGCCTGGGTCCGGCTCACCCTCTTCAGCAGGGACAGCAGAGCCACCGTCTGCTCGCACTCATTCCACCCCTTGAACCAGCTGGCAAGCACGCCCACCTGATCGCGAAACATCATGGTCTGCGAGGCGGGGTGAAAAGCGGACTGACTGTGGTGGTGCCGGGCTGGGCTGAGAGACGTGGGGAGCGACTCACAGAGACGACCTCTCCCAGACTTTACACTGATGCTTTGGGTGAAACTGACAGAGGATGGCGGTGGTCTTATCAGCTGATTGTTGATGTTTCTAGACGCAGGAGGGGGGGTCGGTCACTTGGTGAGGTTCAGCTGAAGCACTGTGATGCCATTCTTAGCTTTGTTGGCGGCTGGGACAGCAGTCTCTCTTGGGCCTTCTGGTGCCAAAATTTGTTTCGCCTGCAGCCGGTGCCGGTGTGTGTGTGTGTGTGTGTGTGTGTGTGTGTGTGTGTGTGTGTGTGTGTGGGAGGGTGTGAGGTGCTCTTCTAGCTAGGCATTAGGTGATATGAGCTGCTCTCTGCTGCTTAGTCGCTCCCAGAAGGATTGATATTTGATGAGTCAGCTTTCTTCCAGCACACTCACTGTGTCACATCAGTTTCAGCCTCACTGGCATTTTTTCTTCAGGGAATCCCTCTTAAGCCTGCAGGAGGATGTTAGAAGTTAGGAGAGGGGAGGGGGAAAAACATATTTAACAGACAATGCTCTCTGTGGCTCTTTGTACACGTCTCTCCCTGTCTTTCATACATATGCAATGACTTTTACAGTGCACTAGAGAAAGGCAGCCTCGCTGGAAATGCGACAGTCTCCCTGTTGCTTCAGCGCTGCAGACTTTGTGCTGCTGCAACAGGGGGAAAAACAGCCTTCAAAAGCTCATACAGGCATTTATAGGTCGCCTCCTCGCCGTCGCCTATGCGCATAGGCTTGCGGCATTCACCGCCGAGACAAAAATAAATAATTTTCGCTTTTGGTATCCACCCATTCCTAAAAATACAGCTGTCGGTAGTACTGGCGCTGCATCCCGGAATTTTCCAATGGAAGGACGCCGGGTTACCGACGGCGGCCGTTGGCAGGGTTGTGTGTGCTGTAGAGACGTTAGCAGCGACTTCTCTCCGTTTATTTAATGACAGGTTAGTCTTATAAAGCTGTATTTTAAACCGGGGATAGGCTGCGGCGGTGAGTTTTAGCCGAAGAAAACACCGAAGAGTTAAGCTAGGAGCAGACTCCAGGCTTCAGGGCTGAGCGTTAGCCGCTGTCTAAAACTGTCACTTTGCTTCATCAGCACACAGAGAATGAGCGTTGGCGGATATGTATGTGTGAGCAGTTTGTACAAAGGAAAACGAATAAATATAACCGTATCTGTATCCCCTTTCCTATCCATCTAGAACTTTCTCGTGAAAGAACCGTGTAACAACTGTGACTTTAACGTAAGTTAACGTTAGCAAAGTTACAGTTCCCAACACCGTTAGCAATGCGACTAACATCAATGGCTATGAATTCACAGAGACCGTTGCCATGAACTCAAATGAAAAAGCGTTAGCTAACTGGTAAAAAATGTGTAATTTCAATATGAAGGCTGGTTCTGATCGATAGCAAGGTTACGTTAGTATTTTCTTTGATAAATACTCAAGCCGAAAAGGAGAGTGGCCAAAACAACGAGAAAAAAAAAAGATTTAGAAACTTTAGTTTGAATATTTGAATTGTCAAACGGTTAGGTAAATGTATCGAGCTTCGTGGTTCTTACCTCCTGGCGCAGTTTGCATCGTTGGGTTTGTCTCAGGACGGGCGACAGCCTCAGCTTTTTGGGGAGCGGTGCCCCTTCACTCCGGGTCTGTGGGATTTGCCATCTTGACTAACTTTTCCTCTGTCTCTCCCCAGCAGACGGCTGCTCCTCTGCTGCTCTGGTAGAATGCACCCCGGTCAAACTACACGGAATGCAGTGCGTAACTTCCGGTTAAAACCTTCAAAATAAAGTACTGCAGTGCTGTGGACGCAAACAATTTTCCACAGAGAATTTTCCAACTAACTTACTTGATAATTATTTTTTTGCGGATTTCTTCGAGGAACTCCTTCAAAAATCTAATTTAAAAACATTATGGCTTATATCATCGTATAGCCCGGAATACTGTGCTCCTTACATTTGATTATGATGCAGTAGCCTATTTTTTTTAACCAGCCTACTATTTATTGATAATTATGACTGATGATAGTAATCATACTACACACTTTTGTGCTCTAAATAAAATTGTGGCATTCGAATCAACTGCTACCAAGGACTTTTCATACTTTTGTTCATTCAGGAAATCTAATTAAAATCAAGATCTTTTTTACAAGAGAGACCTGAGAACAAATTACAAATATATATAACATTACAACAAGATCATTCAGTCACACAAAGCAGTCACCGTTCACAGAAACACTAATTAAAACATTCATAAATACTATTTAAAATGTCACTTTAAGTAGAGCTTCAAAGTCCCTCAGAGGGATGGGTGTCATTCAAGTAGTAAGGAGCATAGTACCGGACCAGTTCAAACAAGCAATCGGGTAAAAGACAAAAACAAGACAGTCAAATAACAGTAAAATCCTTTAAATTAGTTTTTACCATTACAATGTTCAGATTTAATAGTTCTAAGTTAAAGATAATACTTTAGACAAAACAAAGACAATATTGGTCAAACGATGAACAACAGGATAAATCTACCCACAAAAAAAGTACATGCACTTAATCTTAATCTATTTTATTTTTTATTGTTGTGTGCAACCTCCAACAACGGTTTGCGAAATGCCAATGTTCTTATTTTGAAGGCAGGACCTGTCAACTTCCTGCGGCGTTTCGGCCGCCTTGATGCAGGGAGGCTCGCGCTGCTCGTTTCCACATGCTAATCATTAACAGCGGAGCATTACGTCAGGGGCTTGGCAGCGCGAGGAAGCACCAAAATAGAGAGAGAGAGAGAGAGAGAGAGAGAGAGAGAGAGATCCTGGATCGTGGGACAGAGCGGCTGCCAGCCAAAACTGAGAGAGAGAGAGAGAGAGAGAGAGAGGAGGGGGGAGACCAGCGACGAAACTGCAAGGAAATGTAAGAAAAAGAAACGTTTCCACAGTTAATAAAACGTCCACATCCAAACATGGATGAAGCTGAATGTTTAAACAGCACATACTGTGTTAAGCAGAGGTGGAAAGTAGCCTACAAGTTTGAGGCCATATACTTTAGTTTTACTTGATTATTTCCATTTTCTGCTACTTTCTTCTTCTACTACTTCACTACATTTCAGAGAGAAATATTCTACTTTTTACTCCGCTATACTCATTGGTGGAATGTCACTAAGAAGATTTACTCAAGTACTGTACTTGAGTACAAATTCGAGGTACTTGTACTTTACTTGATGTTATGTTGCTTTATAGGCTACTACTACTCCACATCTCAGAGTCAAATGTTGTAGGCTAGTTTGTGCTCCACTACATTTGTTACTTTTCAGATTAAACATTTTCATACCCTTCCTTTCAAGTGACAACCATGTATCTCCAAATTTGGTGATTCTGAATTTGAATGTTTCTGATAAACTGAAGGATGAAGAGTTCCTTTGTGTGTTGAGAAAATCCTCCTCCTTATTAAGCTAAATAAACTATATATATATATATATATATAAAACTTGGATCAGCTGGAAAATACATTGTTGCAAAGCTGTTTTTCTGAGCTCATGAAAAGTTTACTTTTTAGATCATAGCTAAAATGAGCTCCACCTCCACCAGCAACATTAAAATGTTGACCACATGTTAATGAATCAGTAATAATAATCCCACAGCTTGTTCATCTAACAAATGAATGAACATCTAATGGGACCTTGTCAAAGGAACCAAAGAAAGCCACAGTAGATGCTTCATGGATCACTAAAGCACTTTATTACTGGTCTCCTAATAACAACTCAGCATGTCTTTGTAGAGTTTATATGTTCTTCCACGTTTTTGTATTAGTTTAGGATTACATTATTTTCAGTGAAGATACTAATTATTCACTTTTCAGTTTGTTGTCAAGTTGCATTCCTCTATATGCAGTCTCCAATAAAGGTTCAGATATAACAATAGATGTTCTGTAGAGAAACTGTATTTTATACCTGCATGTGTGCAACACCTACTGTGTAAAATGGTTATTAAAATCTTTCACCTTTAAATGTTCAGACATGGAGAAAGGAAGACTCTGCATGCTTAGGTCCAAGGCAAACATAAAAAAAAAGCCAATTAATTTAAAAAGATGAAAACATTTGTGCATTTTTTAAAATGTAGTTATATTTGTTAGTTGTTAGATTTGATTTAGTCACACATTTCAGTCATGTTTTTATTTTATGTGGTGATAATAAGCCCTTGACTGATCATAGTTATCAGTTATTACTGATATAAAATCATCCTTACTTGCATGTAAATGCCGAAACGTGGATTTAATTTGAGTCCATCTGGATGTCCCTTTAAGTGTAAAGGTAAATAAATGGGTGCCCTTTAGCTCCACCGCGTGGCCGACGTTTGGTATTACACCACAGAGACGAAGCCTTCTTTAAACTGAACTGCACATAAACACATAAACATTTAAATATCATAAAACAGGAGAAAACTGTACTGAGTTTGGTTATCAGCACGTTTGTAGATTTTTTTTTTAACTTTTTGTAAAATGACTCACATTATCCTGCCGTAACATTTAATATATATCAGTTTGGAAACATTTCTTTGTTATATGTATAAAACATACATAATATTAAATTAAAGATATATTTGTGGATATTCTTACAATTTATATATTCTATTACAGTCTGTCACAGTCTACTAAAAGGAGACAGCAGGGTATATTTTAGACATGCTGGAGGTTTCTGTCGGATTGTTTAGTGAGCGAACAGGAAGAAAATACGCTTCCAGTTTAACAGCCCAAATACAGATTTCTGGGCACCATCTGTTTAGATGTGAACACACTGTGAGGACTGAAGGGATCAGAGTCTGACAGCGCGCGATTAAAGCTGGATCCATTGGTCACGTATCGCACGTAGCCTAGCCTACAGCGGACTGGAAAATAGGAAGTAAATATCACTTCACATTAGATCACCGCCTTTCTTTCGCCGCCTCCACCCAGCGTCTCCTGTTGCTAAAGAGCTGACGCTTTCCTCTCACATACATACATAGGCTACATACATACATACATACATACTGAGTGTGGTGTAGTTTTAGAGGTCGTTATTATGAAGCTGGTGGTCGTCCTGCTCCTCCTCCTCCAGGTGTCCGGACCTGCAGACAGCAGGTGCTTCTGTCAGGTGAGCTGTCACTCACTCTACAAAACACTGTTATCTAATTATCTAAAAATAATCTTTGTTTTTGATCAGCATATTCAATATTCTGCCTGTAGCTTCTGTTGTAATGTTACTTTCTACATCTTCAGCACATCCACCTGCTAGAGCACCACATGTTGTGTTAAAATATAAAATGTGGTAAAGTAAATTCCATATGTGTTTTCTTTTTAAGTGAGTGTAGGCTAATAGGTGTAGTGTATGGTGTAAATATCTATTCTCCCAGTGAAGACAAGAGAAAAGTGATGACAAATCTCATGTAATGCAACAAAATGACCGTGTCAAACATCAGCAGAACATTTGAATTAAACACTGTTTGAGTTAAATAAACTTGTATGGAGAGGAGAGAGCAGGAGTTATTTTGTTAACACACAGGGTCTTTAATGTTCTCTAATATCTATTCCACAAACCTTCCTCCATTATGTTGTCATGTTTTCTTTAATGTAAAATCTTAATTTGAGAAGTAACCACAGCTGTCAGATGAATGTTAAAAAAAAAAAAAAGTACAATATTTCCCACTGAGATGTAGTGGAGTAGAAGTAGAGTACCTAAAAAATTGTACTTTGTGCAAAATTGTGCTAAATTTGACTAAACTTAGTTACTTTCCACCACTGCCAATAGTTCAGTAGACTACTAACAAAGAGGGAATTAATTTGCCTTATGTTACACATACATGTTGCAGGTGTGCAACAGACAGCACTCCATGCACAGAAGGTGATTAGTTATTTGTGTGTTTTCCTTCTAACTCAGGTCACAGGTGACCTGGATGACTGTACCTGTGACGTGGAGACCATCGACGGCTTTAACAACGACCGGCTTTTCCCCAAACTTCAAACTCTTCTGGAGTCTGACTATTTCAGGTTCTACAAGGTAAGGTGAACTGACACACACACATACACACACACACACACACACACAGGTTAACAGGGCTTGTGTTGGGACTCGTTCCTCCGCAGGTGAACCTGAATAAGCCGTGTCCGTTCTGGACGTCCAGCAGTCACTGTGGTCTGAGGGACTGTGCTGTGAAGCCCTGCTCACCTGTGAGTTCCTCATCTCGTCTACCTGCTGTGAACAAACCAATCACCTTTATTCACTTCAGACTGACTAAAACTCTGTCTGCTCACAGAACGAGGTGCCGGAGGGGATCCGATCGTCCTCCCACAGCAAGGTGAGCCTGAGGCTGTTTGGGGTCTGTCAGCCAGAGGGGGCCCCAAACGAACTGACGATGTGGACTCTCTTTGAGTTCTGGGTTCATTCTTTAAAATAATAATAAGTCTTTGAAGAAAGATTTTTTTTTACAGTGCCTATTAGTTAGGGGATTACAAAAGTTTATGGGAGATATTTTTATGAAAGTACTTTTGAACAAATAACAAATTGTGGAATTTAGAGGCACTTTATCAAAGTTTGGTGTTACATCGGATGCTATATTAAGGGATTTGGGGTCCTTTAATAAATTTGGGGATTATAACCAGTAACAATTTCTGAGAGTTGTAAGTCAAAACTTGTGATTTGGGGGCTGTAACAATATGTTGGGATTGAAGAAAAAGCTAATACAGGGATGCTTGGAACAACTTTTAGAAGTGTAAAAAGTGTTTGGGACTGCATGTAGTCATTGAAAGGACTCTTCAAAAGTGTTCAAAAGTTCAACAATGCTTTGCATGTAATCATAATGACCACATTAATACACATACATCATCAGCTTAGCCATATTCTACCATAGTTTGTAAAGAAAAAGTGAACAGAGTATTTCACTCAAATAATAGTTAACAAGACTAAATAATGATTTTAACAGTTTATGATCATGTACAGCAAAATACAGCACTCATGCACACACATATCTTAAGTTTATGGAATCATAAATGTTAATGTATTAGCGTGCGTGCGTGCGTGCATGTGTGTTCAGTATTCAGCAGAAGCTAACGAGCAGCTGGTTGAGTGTGAGCAGGCGGCGCATCTCGGAGCTGTAGATGTCTCTTTAAGGTGAGTGCTGTCAATCAAGATATTCTAAGATCACTGTGGCAACTTTACAGACAACACATACGTTAATACTTGTGAAAAATACAGGGTCATATAAAGTTCACGTGTAATATTCACCACAGAATATGCAGAGTGTCACAACTCCTTTTAAAGGATGTTGTGGCTGCAGCTGGAATCGGTTCTGACTCAGCTGTGACTACAAAACTGCGTCAACTACTGTTCTGTGTGACCTCTGCACGTATACAATGAGGGTGACAGACTCGCTCTGTTTTTATTTTCCAGTGACGAGACCAGGGAGGCTCTGCTCAACTGGAGCAAACACGACGACGAGGCGGAGCGCTTCTGCGTGGTTGATGGTAAGATTCATTCCATGAGCTGAGCAAGTGCCTGAACGAACAAACAAACAAAAAGCTATTGATGATTTCAACATTTATAAATATATAAAACCACCAGACGAACAACTAAATCAGTCGTCCTTTCCGTAGTCTTTGTCGCTGTTTTGGCTCCTGAATAATGTCCATTTCTCCCACTTTTCTTCCATCTGTGCTTCTTGTAATCTCAAACGATGTGTAGATTTCTCCACCTATTGATCCTGGGTAGGGGGGTCCACTTTACCCCATTTCCTTGTGATAGCTTTTTTACTAGCTATTAACAATATTTTGACCAGATTTTTTGACCTTATTCGTACATTTTCTTTAGTAAAATTACACAGATAGGGTTCCATGTAACTCATAGCAATATCATATCCTAGTATCTTTTGCAAAATGTTGTATACCATTTTCCAAGACATCACTAACTTTGGCATTTCCAAAATATATGTGAGTGATCTGCATCTAGTACTCCACACTCTCTCCAGCATGGTAGATTTACATTTTTAATATTTACTCTTGACCTTGGGCGTGATTTAAAAAAAAAACGGACCAGGTTTTTCCAAAAGAATTTCCTCCATATCTGTGGATGTTTGATGTATTTTCCACATGTTTTGCCAATCCTCATCTAAAACAAACAAACTTTTATGTGTTTTACTAACACTTACAGTACATTTTGCTGTATCCCAGATCGTTTAGGTAAGAACAAATGGAAAAACTCTTGAAACAGACCTACTGACTGACGCATGGCATCCTCCATTCAATGTTAGGCTATGGATCCCCTGAAGTAATCCTCCATTTTTGTTTTTGATTGTGATCAATGCTTTTGGAAAGATAAAATAATAAAAAGAAATGTAGAGAACATAATGGTAAAACTACAAGACCTAAGAACAGATTATTTTGTAGGGAATGTAAATGGTAACAATGCATAATATTTTAGGGAACACAATGTTAATAATTCATATTTTTTAGGGAGCATAATTAAAGGAATAAAAAAGTGTTTTGGAAACAAAATGGCAGGAATATTTAGAGAACATAAGGTAAGGAACGTGATGAAAAGTATATAAAATTATTATGGAACATAATCAAAAAGAACATTTTTTTAAGGAAACATGATGATAAAATACATGTTTTGGAAATACAAATGGGAAAATGCAAAATGCAGCTTATTTTAAGGAGCATTATGTGAAGAATTTATCATTTTTAAGAAAAGAGAGAGTAAAAAATGTTTTGCGAACAAAACAAAATGTAACAAGTATTTTTTAGGGGACATGATAAGTTGCATATATAACACTAAAGAATGTATATTTTTTAGGTAAAGTAATGAAACACAGATGAAGTCCTTTGTATTTAGATTTATTTTACAAGTCATCCGTTACTGTCTGACCTTGGTGGATTATTATAATGGCACACACGTGTCTGCTAGTCAATCAGTCAGTCAAACTTTATTTGTACAGCACCTTCACAGATAAGAAAATAAGACAGAACAAGTGTAGACCGTAAAAACAAAAACAATTTGAGACTAACGCCACGAGAAAATAAAAATGATGAAAATAGTGTGTAAATCTTGTATTCTGAATAAAGCAGACTCCCCGTCCTGCTGGTTCACGTGCTTCACCTGTTCCTCCACCTTTTACTTTCGGTTGGTTCGGATGAAACTTACTGCTGACATAAAGACGTTGTTGTAGTGACGTACAGCTGACTGAAGTGTTGCTGTTCCCCAGACGAGGAGTCACCAGACTCCCAGTATGTGGACCTGCTGCTGAACCCGGAGCGCTTCACGGGCTACAGAGGACCAGAGGCCTGGCAAATCTGGAACAGCATATATGAGGAGAACTGCTTCAAGTAAACACTCGCAGTATAAAACAATTACAGCTCATCTTTGGATTTTGACTTTTTGTATCTTATATAAGGAACTTATAGATAGACAGACAGACATGTGTGTGTGTGTGTGTGTGTGTGTATATATATATAATTATACACACACACANNNATATATATACATATATCCAATATTAAATCAGTTCGATGCTTTGAAGGCACAACAATTGCATTGCCAGTGAATATTAGGTTAGAAAAAACAACAATTGGCCGATTTCATGTGACTTCCTGTATAAACCACACCCACTTCCGGTCTTCTATCCGAATACAGATATAGAGACAGAGATACACATAATGACGTAAAAAGTACAATATTTCCCTCTGAGATGTGGTGGAGTAGAAGTATAAAGTTGCATAAAATGGAAAGTAAAGTACAAGTACTTGAGTAAACGTATTTAGTTACTTTCCACCACTGGCTGTGTTTGTGTTCATCACTCTCTCCCTTTACTCCTCCCTCACAGACCATACACCATCAAGCGACCACTAATTCCCAACTCGTTCCACACAAGTTCAGGAAGTGAAGGTAAGAGGTCTCTGCTGTCACATGGCACCATGATTCACTTCACTTGGACTGTGAATTATCTCTGACAACAACAACAACAACAACAACAACACTGGGTTTATTTATTACAGCAAAGACCTTCTACAGCTGGCTGGAAGGTAAGCTGACAGTTCACCTGAAGATGATTGACAGATGACAGACTGTTTTTTTACTCAACTCTCCCTGTTTATGTCTCTCTCAGGTCAGTGTGTGGAGAAGAGGGCTTTCTACCGACTCATCTCCGGCCTCCATTCCAGCATCAACATACACCTGAGCGCCAGATACCTCTTGGATGGTGAGAGACAAGCCCTCACTGACTCATTCAGTCATTTATTCACCTGTGCCTGGAAAGGTTGTTACTCCCCCTGTTGGCATGTTCTTGTTGTTGTGCTGGTTGTGGTCACCTATAATTACTTGAAATTGCCAGAATAAACACTTGCCTGAAACGGTCGTGTGGCAATATTAAAAAGTCATATTGGAGTGCTGATGTAGTTTTTCTTTTTCATTATTCACTACATTGAGGATCCAGCACCCAGTCTTCAAGGTCTGTAAATTCTTTAAAAATAACGGACTGATCTTAAATAATAGCTGGGAAAATAATGGAAAACTAAATTACCTGCACTATATTGGCTCACATGGTAAATTCAGCATGGCGTACTTCTCCTACTGACTGATTGATTGATTCTGATCAGGTCTACTTTGCTGCACTTTCTCAACGTTTCAGCTGCTCTTAATGGAAATTCAATACTTCCTGCAGATTTTTCATAAAAAAATCCAAAAAACAGCAAAGTGACAAGTCAAAGGAGAGCAGATCAGAAAACTAAAACATAAAATACTCTTATAAATACACAAAGACTTGTCTCTAACGAAGCCCTCAGTTGAGGTCAATTAATATTCTGCCTAGTTTATCTGCTTTATTCTGCTTTATCAATTTCACACTCTAGTTTTCCTTTGGCAATTCTGGTTGCAGCTTCGAGATACAACGTCTTAGTGAGCTTTAGAGGTGTTGGTAGCTGCCAGGCAAGCTGTTTCCCCCTGCTTCCAGTTTTTATGCTAATCTCCAGCTCCACGCTTAACACTCACACACACACACACACACACACACACACACACACACACACAAGAATGACATCGATTTCCTCATCTCCCTTTCAGAAAGTAAGCAAATAAGTGTATTTCCCAAAATGTCGAACTAGTTCACTTATTTGCTCATAAAATGGCAAATTGTCATTTTTACACTTCAGTTTTTGTTCAGATTAAACAAACAAGATATATTGCGTTGTAATTAGTGTGCTTTAGAGCTGGCACATTTTGTTACCTTTGGACAGAGCCAGACTAGCTGTTTCCTACCGTTTCCAGTCTTTGTGCTAAGCTAAATTAGCAGTAGCTTCATATTTAGCATACAGATATGAGATATGAGAGCAAAAATATGAAACTTTTCCTTTAATAAACTGTCCTGTCTTGATTCAGGACAAACAAAGTCTGTGTAGTTATTTACTTCTCACCACCCCCCTCTCTCTGTTAACCCCTTCTTTCCTTCAGACAGCTTGTTTCAGAGGAAGTGGGGTCACAACGTGTCGGAGTTCAGGCAGCGTTTTGATTCGGAGCTGACGGCCGGTGAAGGGCCCAAGAGGCTCCGCAACCTCTACTTCCTGTACCTGATAGAGCTGCGAGCGCTGGCCAAAGCTCTGCCGTTCTTCCAGCAGCCGTCCTTCCAGCTGTACACCGGCAGACCGGAGGAGGACCGGAAACACAAGGAGCTGCTGCTGCACATCCTGCAGATGGCCAGGTCAGTCTGAGGCCTCGTACAGAACAGGGCTGTTAGCAGATTGTCAGGCTCAATATAGTCCCTTTTTTTATGTTATATTTACAGTTTGTTATTTCTCTCTTTTTTGCAATTACTTTTCATTTTTAGTTCTAGTTTCCTGTGTAATTTTTGCTAAGTAGTTAATTTTATAATGGTGCTAGTGGTGGGAGCGACGTATAGATGAAGTCCAATGACATTATGATTTATTCACTTCTCATTATTGTAGTTTCTTATGTATATTTATTGTATAACCTGGCAGTTTGTTGTGACTTCCCTCCACACTCTTCCAGATCTTTCCCTCTGCACTTTGATGAGACGTCTCTGTTTGCTGGGGATGAAAAGGAAGCAGCCAAACTGAAGGTTGGCAGCTATTTAAAACTTGAATGTGCGAACTGCAGAAATAAAGTCATGGACGGACTGATGACTTATTATTCAAAGAGAATACTACTGAATTTATCAAGCAAGGATAATTCCCAGATTTTATGACAAGACTGTTTAAGCTCATATAATTAAAAATGAGACTCTTCTTGTACCTTTTTGTTCACCAAACAAGACAAATCACTAACTAAAGGATGAGTTCACATTCTAATTCAAATTAAGTCTTTATCTGCCCTCTTAAGTTTGCACTGAAACTAAAAACTTCGCCACCTCAACCTCCTCCCAAATACTTTGGTGCTTTCTTTTTATAGCTACCAAAAATATGCATAAAATATCCCCCAGATTTTTATTTATTTTTTAAAAAGGCAGAAATTATGTCAGAATTTATATCAATAAAGTGTTTTGGAGCCAATAATTAGAAAGTCTGATAGATATCATCAGATTATTTTACTAATCAAGCAGTTAAGAGAAATTTCATCACTTGGATCTGTAAAAGATTTGTTAACAGGAAACATTGAGAGTGAATTCACAGATTTTGTTCAAACTTTTATTCAAATATTGACTGAAGTTGCAGCGAATCGTTAAAGTGACAAAGTACGCCCGGCTCTAACCTCTTTTTCTTTAGTTCTCAACCAGTTTTAACACATTTCTTTCGCTTAGCAAAGTGACACGAGTGTGTTTTTTCTTCTGTTAACGTCAGGAGGACATCAGACTGTCCTTCCTCAACATCTCCAGGATCATGGACTGTGTGGGCTGCTTCAAATGTCGACTGTGGGGGAAACTGCAGGCGAGTCAGGAGGCCTCGAGAACGTTTTTACAACTGTTATATTAATGATGTTCTATATGGGAAACAGTATGATAAATGATGCAATCAAACTGTTATATGTATTGTGATTTGCTTTGTTTTGTCTCTGTCTCTCTCTCCTCATCAGACTCAGGGATTAGGAACATCACTAAAGATTTTGTTTTCAGAGCGACAGATCGAAGCTCTGCCCACGTCCAGCGTCCAGCGACCCCGTTTCCAGCTCAGCCGGCAGGAGGTCGTCTCGCTGCTCAATGCCTTCGGGAGGTGAGAGAGTCTGTCGGCATCATGTGATCATTTGTACCATCTATAAAATAACTTTTATTTTCAAAGAAACTCAGAGCGCCCACTCTGCTCTGAGTTCTCTCTACAAACAGAGAGAAAACATACAAAAGGTTGCATTTGGGTTGCATGAAACAGACTAGATCCAGTCTGGAGCACTTAAATATATTTAAATATGAATTAAATATAAATACGTTAAATATTTCTCAGGTGAGTGTGTTCTTAAACATGTGGTTGGTTAATGTGGAAACGGTGGAAGAACGTTAAGAGTTTCTTTTGGATTTGCTTTTGAATATGTCATCCCTGTTTTTCATTCTAGTCCAACTCTTTCTATTCCCTTTATCAATTCTTTATCAAGTTTTTCCTAAGCTGCCATCCTCGTAGATGCGTAGGCAGACGCCGAGCCTAATTTCCTAATCTCTTGTCATTTTTATGAAAATAAAAGACATATGTCTGTCATTATTCGCATGAAAGATTGTAGAGATTGTTGGTACTCAATCATGGTGGATTTTACACATACTCTAAGTGAAACCCTAAAACTTAATCTTAACATTAACCAAAAAACTGAGCCAAAGTTTACCGAAGTACTGTAGGATATAAAATGAAAACTGCAGATTTTCATATTATATATATATAAGTTAATGGCAGTGAGAATGTATTGGAGCCAAAACTAGATTTCTGTTACTATTTTCTTTGTGTAACACGTGTTGTGTGAATGCCCCCCCCCAGCCATAACTGTCTTTATGAAACGTCCCACAGGATTTCCACAAGCATCAGAGAGCTGAAGAACTTCAGATCGCTGCTCGCAGAGGAGCGGTGACGACCCATTGACTCTTCTGCCTCGCATCCATCAGAGTTTAGCATGAAGAAAGATCTGGGCACCTGTTCTTCAAATGTGGCTCAACTAATTCAGGCTAGCATGCTGCTATCAAGCTAAAATAATCCTGTTTATTCTCATGCAGCTAATTTGGTTCTTTGGAAGTAGTTCGAGGATCGATTTGTTGAACCTGGATGAAGTTATCTTGAATAACAGTGCGCTCTTATTTTGAAATAAAGGTAAAATAAGTTGAAACCATGATCAGCATTCATATGATTGTCTGAGTGCTGATCATGTGATTGCAGGAACATGAGGTAGGTGTGTTGGGAACCGCGTTCGCGGACTTAAGTCTTCTTTTTATGTGTTCCTGCTTTGTTACGGGTCTCCTTTTTTATTATGCTTCACGGTGTTTCCACATTTCATCACTGTTAAGAGTTAAACATTACCAGTGAATGGTGTCAGACTAGGAGTGATGTTGGTGCAAGAAACTTTTAAGTGTTAATTATAAGTCTGCTGTAAACATGAAACTTTACTAAAATCTCTTAAACAGCAGCTTTAATTTCATTAAAACTTTTCAGCAAAGTGAGTTCTGCAGTTAATTATTTAATAAGTTTTAGTTTTCAAATGACAAATTCCCATTTTAATGTCAAATTAAATGGTGTATGTTGTGGCTTTATTGGTCTTTTAACAGTCAGACTCTTTTGATTGAGTTCATGTCTTTTTGCTCAAAGTGTCTCAAACTATATTTGGTTTGGGTCTTTTTTGTTTACAAACTTTATTTTCATTTCATTTTGTTTTTTCATGTATAAGAATAAGCCACCCTTCATTATGAAAATTAAATTGTGGTAATTACACCAACAGATCATAATGATTTCTCAACAACCTGCATGTTCTCTTCTAAAATCATAATTATATCAACACTCTTTCATTATAAATCTAAGAGAGTGAGACATTTATATTTGAAAATGACTTCCTGGGGTCCAGCCTGAAAGGTCTTACTGTCACTAAGCTGCACTTTTGCAGGTTTGGGTTTAAGGACTTGTTGCCATGACAACAGTTCCAGATGAATTTTAAACCAGCTTTGAAGAATTAAACTACTATACTAAACTAAACTTTATAATCTGGATATCCACGTACGAAGAACGGGGCCCTGCTGTCATTAGCTGAGCGGAGACTGAGTTTATTAAAATGAAATCTGAAGTTTTGACACGTCATTTAAACATTCTTCCAGGTGCCTGTTACCACTAATGTGGCTTAAAGTCTGTTATTGAGTTAAACTGTAATTATCCTAGTTATTTAAACTGCTCAAGATGTTTTTTTGTTTTTTTATTCAGACAAGGAACAAGAATTCAGACGTGCTTCTTTATATGAAAACGTGCTTTGATTAATTAAATCTTTTTAATGTTCATGCATGAACTGACTGCAATCAGATATGTTAAAGCACAGTGGCCAGTTGTACTGTGTTGTTGTGATTACGCTGGCGTCCTGAGGATGGCGCTGTTTGTAAAGCAAACTGATTTTTACTGATAAATGCAAAATGTAATTTGCTTTGGCAAGTCTTCATGAGTGTATGAAAATCTGTATGCAAATTAAATTTATATATATTTTAATTTAATTTTCAGGCTGATAATTCTCATTATAACTATGATACTTTTCATAAGAGCATGAACTTCCTTAACCTGTGTGTGTGTGTGTGTGTGTGTGTGTGTGTGTGTGTGTGTATATTAACCCAGTGGGGCTGGGTTAATGGTGCCTTCAAGTACACTTCGAGAACTCAAACTTCCATGTTTAGCTTGTTGGTTGACATTTATACAAGATTTCTTTTTCTTTTTTATCACAAATAATACTTGTTTGCATGCAGGTGGTAAATTTTAGAAATCTGCCAGCACAGATCACAAAACATTTATGTAGATTAATTTCTTAGTGACTTTGTGGTTTTCTGATAACTGGCCAGTTTTTCAGAAGTGACTAATGTCACCATTGGGCTCGCTGATGAATCAAAAGTATATTATGAGGAAATGGAAAATAGAAAGCGTGGCATGGGGGAAAAATGTGACATACATAATATATACTCTTTTCAGGACTGAAAACGTAGAAAAGTGAAGAGTTGCAAATTTAAAAGTAAAGGCATGAGATTAATTTATTTTTATTACTTTGACTATGCTTGGTTTGGAGTTAAAGGAAGATTTTTTTTTTTTTTTTTCAATTTACAAGCCAATTCATCTTACACGCATGAGGTGAGTTGGCTTATAAAATAAATTCATATTTATATATCCACTAATAATGATAATGTTAACTATGCTTTGTTTGGACTGGAGTATTATATACTTATTTATTTTATTTACAAGCCAATTTATCTTACAAACATACGATAAACTGGCTTTGCAAAATAAATAAATGTTTAAATATCAGCTATTAATAATAATGTTAACAATACTATTTTTGGTTTGGAGGTAAAGAAACAAAGTTACATTTTTACAGTTTACACGCCAATTTATCTTACAGGCATAAAATGAATTGTCTTGTAATATAAACTTCTTTTTAAATGTCCACTATTATTAATAATTTTAACTATTCTATGTTTGTTTGATTTTTTGTCTTTACAATTTACATGCCAGTTTATCTTATAAGCATAAAATGAATTAACTTAAATAATGAATGTATGTTATAATATTCACTATATATTTTAACTATACTATACAGTTACAGTAAAGGGAGCTGATGAAGTTTATTTTATCTATTTTTATTTATTTTTTTTACAATTTATTTAAATGTTTTAACTCACACTGTATTTTTTATTCATGTGTTCAGTTGACTCGTCAGGCTTGTTTACATTAACGCTTATGTGAGGGGGGCTGTTTTTTTTACAGCCAGCAGTGGCGGTTTTTCTGACAGTCCTGAAAGGCAGCATAAAGCCGTGCCGCAGACAGTGAAGGGTTAAACTCTGTAATAGGATGAATGGATATTGTGGTGAGGCAGCATCTGATTACACAGACACGCCAGTAGGCATCGGAGGGGGGAAGACGCACATTATCTAACAGCCGAAACTGCTTTTCATTCCCTCTCCGAAGAAGACAAACATACTTTTTATTTTCCCACTTCAGTCAGGAAATACAACTTTACTTTTTAACCGAGGGGAGGAGGAAAAACACTGAAGCGACGGTTATCTTATGGTGAATTTCTGCTTCAGCTCGGATCTTCTCATCGTATAAATGGCTGAGGGGGACCGACTGGTGACTGCAGAGTAAAACTTGCAAGATGTCGCAGTTTGTGGAGGCTTGAAAGAGGACTAACTGCTGTTTCTCTTTAACACATCTGAGAGTTAATCTCATAGGATCATTCTGGTTTTGGTTTGTTCCTCCAGGTCGGAGCGAAACAGGTAAGAGACCTCACCTGTCTGCCGTTAGCACATGTTGACAATCTGCGGGCTTGTAATCCTGTTTTTATATTTATTAGTGCTTTTCAAGATTCCTAATTTTACTCTCTCTTTTTTTATATAATATTGCAACGTTACTGGCTCGAAAAGTAGCCCTCATTACAATAACATCTAGAACATAAGTTAGTGATTAGGTTATGTCATGCAGGAACAGTTAAACAGTACCTAATGTTAGCTAGCCTTAAGCTGCTGCTAGCTTGTTTTGTTGCACTTGTTGTCACACCTTGTTCCGTTATCAAAATGCTCTAAAATGGACCTCCCAATACTCTCAAAGTGTTAAAAACCTTTTTAAAGCTGCATTAAGCGATTTTTGACCAGGAGGGGGCAGAAAAACTCAAAAACCAAATAGAAGCACAGCCCTGAGATACTGTTAACTTATCCAGTTGTTATGGCTAACATGTTAGCTGAGAGTATTTACAAATCCAGCTGACGCAGAGCAACTTTATCATTTGGTAGGCCTTTTTCACAGCAGACATTTTGTCTTGCCATAGTAGGAAATGCACAGGTGTTAATAATACTAGTAGTGGCACCTAACGTTAGCAAGCTTTAAAGATGCTGCTGCTTGCTTAGGTTGCTGCTCCAGTCTGTAACGAGTGCCGTGTACTTTATATTATTCAAATAGGCCCAAAAATGGACCCATCCATACTCGTATAAAGTACATAAAATTTACAGGGGTAGCCATTCTCCTTCTCCAGATAGTGTTGGATTCACTAATCAGTTTTTAACTCACGTTTCTTATGCTACTTTAAGTGATTTTTGACAGCTAACATTAGCTTATCAAGTTGTTATGGCATTTCTCATGTCTTTTACTTTGGAAAAGCAGACAGTTTATAGACCTCAAATTTGCTTTGTGAATCTGACACTTCATGATGGCAAAGGAGAATAATTACTCTTGTAAGTTGGAGACACAATCTACACTAAATAATTTCTGGCCACTAAAGGTTTCATCAGGTGTGGTGAAATCCTTCCAGCCACTCGTCTGTTGACTCAGAGAAATCCTGACAAGCAGCAGTATTGTAGTAGGATCCATGGAGGGGCAGGGCAGGCAGGTAGAAACTTTCCCCTAGCTTCAGGCTTCAAATCCTGCCAAGCAAGTGGAATTTCATGGAAAGATGAAATATGTTGACACTGAACGTTAACTCCCACCCAGTCTGTCAGCTCTCCTCTGGTTGGCCCACTTAGCTGCTTGTGCTTTTGAAGAATGCAGGTCGTCCTGGGACAGTAGGATTTTTCTGTAACGTAACTTTTTGCACGGGCCATGTGGCAACCACCCCCACTGCATTTTCTATTTTATTTTTTATCAGATCTTCATTCTGTTTTTAAAACTCAGCTGATTGAAGTAGAAGCCTTTTTAACAAAATGGGTTCCCCATCAGAATTTTCTACTTTATGATAATCTGTTAGCCAACAATTAATTAACTTTTTATTATTAATTATTCACCATTAGGTAGATAGTAAGATTGCTTAAGGACTTTGTGACATTTAACAGTTAAATTAACCTAAGAGTACCTAAATAGACCTGAAAAATTCAAAAACCTAGACATTTGTATACTACTCATCTAAATACTACTCTTAAAAACCTTTTACAAAATTATTTACATGAAAACATGAAAAAGATCTGGCGGAATAAATGTAATGAAAGTTATTTGAAGATAAAAACAAATTTACATTCAGAGAAATTGTATGAAAGAATTGCTTCAATCTGTGCTAAGATGTAGTCTAACTTTTTTTTTAGCCACTTCTAGTTTATTTAACATTTTAAAGTAGGGCTGCGACTAATGATTATTTTCTTGATTAACATTAGAAATTGAACATCAGAAAACTGTGAAAAATGTCCATCACAATTTCCTAGAAGACAAGGTGACGTCTTCAAAAAGCTATTTCAGTCTGACCAACAGTCCGAAACATATTCAGCGTGCTATAACGCAAAGGAAAAGCAACAAATCCTCACATTTGAGAAGCTGTAACTGTTAAATGTTTGGTTGTTTTGGCATTTTTTGCTTAAAAAATGACTTAAACAACTGATTAGTTTGTTGATCGACTAATCAGTTAATGGACTAATCGTTTTAGCTGTATTTTTTTAAGCCAGGAACTTTTCGTTAAAGCTGTATTTTGTCAGAGAATATAAGTCTTTTAAGCGAGGCTTCATGCAGTCATACTGGAGTCAAATGTGAACAGCAGGCGAATCAGGTTCTGGGTTAATCTTTGGCAGTATTGCCTGCAGGACATGCAACAGATTGTGCCAAGCCAGCCCCAGCCAGAGTACCGCTAGCAGGCTGCAGAGCTTGGTGCAGACCGAGCTAGGGGAGCTGGCATGGAGGCGGTTCTGGCCCAACATGGCTTCAATGATGTGGTTAGAGATGAGCTGGGAGAACAGCTGTGTGTGTGGGAACAAGGCTGAGTTGTCCTTTTCTTTCAGTCTCTGGTCTGCAGTACTCCGCCTCCCTGTGATCTGCTTTCGTTTTGTTTTCTGTCCTCGCCTCGCCTCTACCAGAGAACCGTCACATGGTCTGTTGTCAGACACAGATCTTTGGGCGGCTGTCAGATGATACAGCAGTGAGATCACCACATGAGTGGGAGTGTGAAATGTTGATTTTAATTGCTGAAGAGAAGACCTGCAATTACATTTGATTCACAACTTAGAGATCCTGACAAAATCAAGTGTTGTTCGATTGTTTTGTGAAAATGAAAAAGGGATGGCTTTATGGTATTGTTCAGTGGTCGTTTTGGCCAGGTTTGTATCTGTACTGCTGCCATTTGGGGTGAAAGAAAATGGTTGTTTCAACCATTCACAGAATCTTTACTTTTAGCTTTTTTTCCAGCAAGTCTTCATCAACTTACAGCTGACTGAGGCAGGTCCTGTGCAGTCAGACTACCATAGTTGGTAAGTTATTGTGACAATAACTATAAAGATCAGCATCACACACATTTGTAATCTTACTTGTGTGTTAACTTTTCTCCCAAACACAAATATGTGGATATATATTATCAAATCATAATTTCTACTCTAGAAGGTGAAGAAGTTTTAAACACGATCCTGTTTTCATTCTCATCATCTGTATCTTTATTTTAATTTTAGGAATTAACAAACAGTTTGATGCAAGTATCTTCATTTCCACATTGTTTATTTTTGTCGCTCTTGATTTTTAGCAGGTTGACGTAGTGATACATTGAATCACCATCATGTACAAACAGTGCATCGCTGTAGTGAATGAAGCATTAACATGAGTGACAGATGAAGTGAGTGGATGCTCTGCTTTCAGTTTTCTTGCAACAGGCCCGTCTTTGTGCCTCGCTTCATCTCGCTTCACTGTTCTTTGATATCTAACCTCATGTCATGAAGCAGCTTGTACGTGGTTTTGCATTATTTAATTTCATGTTCATTGCTAACCAATTGTATTCATTGGGTCTGAGATAAGAGGGTGGGGTTCTCGGCTCTGGCTCGTGAAACTGGTGTGAAATTAGAAGTTATCCAATGATCATAATGGGAGGCACTCAGCAAAGCAGTCTTGCTTTACCACGAGGATGAAGCTTTTTTAATGCATATTGTGTTAGCTGATGAGGAAACTGGAGAGAAGTTTACCCTCCATGGCTGTGATATTCAGCTACCACTTGGGCTTTAGGTTGAGTGGATGTTTTGATCTTATGAACATAACTTGGATATCTGAAAAAAGCCTTTATTTCACTAGTAAATATAAATCTATGACATGATATATGATATCATGTTTTGTAATGATGGAAATCCCAAGTCTGGATCACTATCAATAAGGCAGCATGATGTTTTATGTTTTTCACCATTTATCATATTTTGCATCATCATGACTGTTGTAAATTTCAGAAACAGAGACATAAATATCACAACAACTGAGATTAACAATTATTTAATTAATCTGGCTAATTTACTTGCCATTGCGTGCCAGAGTTAATGTTGATTTGGGTTCACGATGGAGATAAGTCCAAGGAAAACGCCAGTGTTTTGCATGTTTTAGTCCCATTTACTACAAATAATACAAACTACAGTAGGACTGACTTTTTCGCCCAAGCATATATTGGTTTCTCCTCCACTTAAATACAGAGACTTGAAACTTGTTGGAAATGGTAGATTCAACATAGTAAGTGTCAAAGTTACCTTATCATTGCATGGCAATGTAGTTGTAAGTGGGGATTGATTTGAAAACGTTTCCCCTAATTCTATAGAAGATTTTAAATGCCTAGATAAAAACAAATCAAACAGAAAAAAAAGTGGAATGTGAATTGTTACATGTATTTCCTATTAATGTATGTATTTACTGTCATTTTTTCTTCTTTTATTTTTATTTTAAACCTCAGAAAACACATTGAGGGAGAACCCTCATTTTCAGTGGTGCCGAGGTAGATACAATAAATGCAGATACAACTAAAATGAAAGAAACAAACAAAAAAAATTTTTTTTAAATAGTAATGACAGTTACGATCAATAAGATTAGCAATTAAACCTTGGAATTGTTAGGAAGACAATTATTTAGCTTTTTATCTTGGAAAAAGGAAATGTATGTAATATGTATTGTATTTCATCGTGTTTTTATTTAGGCATTTTAAATCTTCCATACTAATCTGAAACAAAACCTAAAAATAGAAGCAGACATGAGGTTTACTGTGATGGATCTTAAACACGTTTCGAGTCTCTACAAGGTAAAAAAAAATCTAACATTAAAAAATCTGAAACACCAGGTCATTTAAAGTGATTTGTAGTAAATGTAAAATCACTGGTGTGGTCTGACACTAATTGCCCAGGCAGGTTATTTTAGAGGTATGAGCTAACTGCTGTGACCTCCTCTTATAGGGGCCGCTGGTCTCTGGCTGTTTCATTAGCCTCTCACTACAGGCTCCATGTGTGGCATTTCACCATGACTCCCAGAATGTGCCACCTTCAAGCCAGCAACGAGCCATATAACGGGGCAGCTCGTCCAGCCCCGTCTGAGCGCTGTCGTTCTGCAGGGGGATCTAACCGCATGCTGCTCCGCTGTCTAACAAACCTCTCTCTTTTTTCCCTTTGCTGTCGCATCTACTCCTGAGGGGTCTTCTCTCTCCGTCTGTCTTTTTCTGTCTCTCAGGCCCGTGGAGACAAAGGCTGTCTTCTGTTTGGACTTCTGTCCATCTCTGTTTTCGTCTCTGATAAGGTAAGTTCTGCCGTCTCTCTGGGCTCTACTCTTTAACCGTGCCTACATGGTTTTGGTCCGGTGCAACATGTAGTTTGTGTGCTATTTCTGTTGTATATTTACTGTTCATAATCATGCTATGCTAATAACAGTACTGTAACATTTAACAGTTGTAATTCACTTAATTGCTTTGTGTGTTTTGCAACCAACATTTTGGTTTACAGCGACATACACACAGCTACAAATAATCCTCTCAGTATCTTGATTTGTTGAGGTAGTTGGTGGTATCTTTTTGTTGGCTCGCAAAGCCAGATCACATCTTTCAGTAAGACTAAAAACATACTTTTGATGTGGTTGAGCCTCACTAGATACCTGTCAGACCAATACATGAAGTAAGAGAGTTATCTAGCTAGTTGCAAGGCTAACTACCCATCAAAACATCTGAACACTGTGAACTACACCCGACTGGTAATTTAGCACCACCAACTCCTAATATTCACGTAACTGTAGTGGATGGAAATGCGCATTAATTCGCATTTCCTTCTGTCGATTTTCTCAAAATTCAGTCAAAAGTTACAACATTTGGATGGAAACCTAGCCAATGACACCTTGTGGAGTGGGGTTTGGTTGAGTCAGATGTAGGATGGGTTCATGTTGCCTGAGTGAACAAGTCAATCACGTATTGTCCAAGGCTTTCTTTAAATGACACTGTCTCAAGCAGATGTCAGTGAGATAGCCGCAGTGTGTAAAGGCAAGTCAAACAAACATGCAGAAATGTTCTCACCATCCCCCAACATGCTGTTGTCTGTAACGTCATGTGATTGGACAAATTTCACAATCACTGTTTCTCTGTGATAAATATTTCTGTCTTCAAAATCAGAATGTCATGTAATTTGTGATTTGCCTTCGTATTTCCGATTTGTAGTAGTAGAACAGGTTTTAGTGAGTATGGGGGGGGGGGAGCAGTGAGGATCAAGTCCTCCTGTTGGCATTTTAGTGAAGCTACAGCTCAGCCACACACACTGCAGTGGGTTGTAACATGGAAACAAGGCTAATAAAACAACTTACAAGAAGTGATAAATTCCAAAACACTACATTTACAAACTTCTTTTTAGATAGATTTTACTCCCTGACTTGCCTCAGTTGCAATTTCAAGCGACAGATAGTAAACAAAGCATGATGGTGGCTTTCAAAGTAACCCATAATGTGGTTTATTTTTGCCAACAGCAATCATCGTTGCGAGCATGGTTATCATTTTCTTTCTTTAAACAGCGAGTCTCTCATTTTGGAAAGAGACACAGCAGCGCTCTGGCACACAGCTGTTTCTCAGGCCAGCTGGAAGCAAAAAAAGTATCTCAAAATGCTTCTGTTTATAGATGTTTGAAGCCTGCAGGCCCTCATGTGTACCTACATACTCTCACAACCTCTGCTGGAACGCGGACTCACTGTAGCAGAGGAGCTTATAGACTAATCTTCGTGTTGGCCTCCATGTGCTTGATATGTAGAAGCATACAGACAGAGCCTGGCTGCAGGGAAACCATTGGTGTACATTAATCAGATTAATGACCGTGAGTTTTCCAGTGGAGCTTATGAGGTCTGGACCTGCCTCTCTATCCGCCACTCCCTCCTTCTCATCCCTCCCTCAGCTGGTCTCTCCCCTCCTCCTCCTCCTCTTGACTGGCCTGACCCATTTCTCTATAAACCAACAACCAGAATCTCCTTCTGTCTCAACATGACCCTCTCTCTTTCTCTCTCTCTCTACCATCACCCACCTCTTTTGCAGGCCCGTATTAGATGCAGATATCTCCGCATTGCGTATTGAATGACATGTTTGTCAGAATTTCACGTCTCTCATCCTCTTTTTGCTTGTGAACTGAGTTGTCTGGTTGTTTTTGTTTAAAAATTACTAAACTAAGATTAAATATAGTGAAGTAAATTGCACTGTGCATTGAATGTAAAATGACTGAATCAGCTTGTTTTTTTTTTTCCACGTGTTTATTGTCATTTAACTGACAGAAGACTCCAGCCAATGGTATTGTATTGGGAGTTTGGACTATGTATCTACAGCTGCACAACTGATTTGCAGCAGTAGAGGTCTTTAAAAAAATAAAATGTTTTGAATTTTTTTGCAAGTAGAATCCTGATGCAAAAACACAGATGACTAATGCAACCTCAATGCTTAAAGAAATACTGCAAAATATGGTTTGCAGATTGGATTCACATAGAGACCCAGAGTCATGGCAAAAAAAATGGGATCAAAACTTCAACAGAAACTTCTCAAACCACACCTGCAGTGTAATCCACTTCTCCCAATCCACAATCCTGCTTCACCAATAAACCGCTAAATATGCTACTTCCTGTGGAGCTTCACAGAGGCGATAACGCAACATGTAAATAGTGTGTTTTGCTATGTTGTTGAGAAACTTAACTTGTTAAGAATATTCTAAACATACTGTATGAACGGACAGAGGAGAAGCAGTTTGAAGTTTCTATGGGTGTTTTGACACTTTGTAACGTTCTGTATAACTGCTGTGAGTCCAAGCTGACTACAACTACCACCCTCCCATGAAGGAGCAAACTACAAACTTTACAGAGCCACAGTGTTAAGTGTGTTTGGTAGCCTGATAATCCCACTGAATTACTGAGTCTGACATGGGCTCATGCTTGCCATTTCTATTTGGGTGGGGGCTTATATTGCCCTAACCAATCAGTACCTAGTGTTGTATCCATCCCGACATAATTTGCTAGCAGCATGGCTCTATCGGCAATGTCAGTCGACTATCTACCACTTTGGTCCAGACTGAAAGATCTCAGCAACTATTTGGTGGATTGCCATGAAATTTGGTTCAGATATCCATGGTACCCAGAGGAGGAATCCTAATGTCTCTGGAGATCCCCTGACTTTACATCTAGCACCATCATCAGGTCAAATTTTAAATTTGTCAAATACATTTCTGACTAAATACCTGCAGAACTAATGGCATTCCCATCAGCCTCAGCTGTAATTTGTGTTTAGTGCTAATTAGCTAATTTTAGCATGGTAACATGCTAAACTAAAATGGCGAAGGTGCTAAACATTATACCTATTTAGCATCAGCACTGACATTAGCATTTAGCTCAAAGCACTGCTGAGCGTCTCACAGAGCCACCAGCATTGCTGTAGACTCTGCAGCAGCAGATGCTAAGATCAATTTACCTTGTTCATGTCGATCAAAGAAATAAAGGCAGATTTAAGAGTTGTTATTTCTGTAAATCAAGATTTGTAAGTCAACTCGTACACCTGCTTGTTCGACTTTTTCTGTCAGCTCAGTTATTTATTTATTTTTTTAAAAAGCCATCGGTGAGCACACACCTGATCTAATTTAAATCACTGAAAAAATTGGAGATGTGAGCAGCGATCAAAGGTCTGGAACCAGGCTAAGTGTTAAAATAACTGGTGTTTAAGTCTTTGTGGTGAGTCAGCCACACCTCAGTACACAAGCACAAAGAGAAGTAGAGGTTTAGAATTATGTTAAGTAATTTGATATCCGATTTATTCATTTGGCTTATTCATCTGTAGTTTGTGTTCTTCATGCGCTCCTCCTACATTTACATGAGCTCGACAAACCAGCTCCACATGCCCTTTAAGTGTTTTGTTGCTGTTACAGAAACCACATCAGAAGATGCTTGTGTGTTGTCGTGCTATCAGACCTCCCCTTTCTCACTGCCCTGCTGTGTGTCTTTTAGCTTGTAAACTTCTGTCTCTATTTCACATTGCTCTTCCACACAGAGGTGGTGAGCAACACTTGGCTTATCCTGAACTGAGTTTGTGTCCTCACGCACTTCTCTCGTCTCATCGTTTATCCTTCGCTCTCTCATTCCACTCGTCTTTCAGTCCTTCATGGCCTCGTTCCTACCATCACTTTCCCCTCTTTCAACGGCCCTCCTGTTCTCTGCCGGTCAGGCCTGACAGTCTGCTGCCCGGTTTTGGATCAAGGACCAACCTGTAGCTTTTGGATGCCTTCAGATGGCTAATGGACTAAATGAAAATGAAACCAGGGTCCACACTGACACAAACATTCTTGAGACAAAAACAGAACTGTGATTGAAGACATTTTTGAAAATCTAAGAAAGTTTTTAATGATTCCTGAATATTTTTTTTAGGATCAAAGTCCCATCATAAGGTGAATAAAACAGCTTGTGGGCCTCAGTCACCATTTCAAGTGACAGGAGGTTGTTTTTATTTATAATCCAAACAGCACCTGTAACCTGGGTGGTTGAAAATGTGCAGTTTATATGCTTAAAGGAAAAGCTAGACTCCGCCCCCTGACCATACTGCCTACAGCTCCAGCAGGTCCCCGAACTCCAGGATGGTCTGAGGTCCGTGTGTGTGTGTGTGTGTGTGTGAACCTCCTCAGAGAACACGCATACACAGATAAACTCTCACATGGTGGGTGTCTCATGGACTCTCCACATAAACCAAACACAGCACTTTCAACTGACCATCTGTTCATGGTGATACTCCTCAAGCCAGTGGTCCGTACTGCCCAACTAAGGGCCCACGGAGGAATATGATATCAAAATATTGATTTGGGATTATGTAATAGTATTTTTAATTTGTTATTTCAACAAGATGTGTTTGAATTTACAGCCTTACTTTACTGTAACTGTAAAAGTATTTGCTGCCTGGCTGTGATCACTCAGCACACTGTTCAGTTGACTCCAGTGGTTTCACCTCTCAAATCTAGATATTATCTTGTTAACAAACAAACTGAAAGCAGAGATCAGCATGCAGTCTTCTTGTCATTCTATCCCTCACGATCGCCAAATAAGTTGTCAGACCCAGCTGAGTCATGCCAGTCCAGTAAACAGTGGCGGGTATACTGTAACTATACACGTCACAGTATATGGGACTGTCGTGACTCAAGACAATTGATGTAACCAGTTATCATTTACAGTGTTAATATTTGCGTGAAAATAAGCTCTGTGTGCACATTGTTATAACTCAAATTACACAATGTTGACATTTTATCAGGCGAGACCAGATCTAACCTCCCTGTACTTACATTTCAGATCTGGATTTTTGTACCAGGTAGAGAGGTGGATCAGTACCAGGATAGTTTATCTTGGCTAGTTCACTTGCATGTCTTTAAGCTAAGGCAGATCCTACTTTATGCTAATACAATTTTTGTGCTTTAGAATACTGCAGTAATACAGTATTCAGCTCAGGGTACTGTATCCAGCTAATGAGGTCCGCCTGTCTGTCTCAGTCTAATCCCTTTACTGCAGGCTGTAGTTGCCGTGTGACTGCTGAATACACACACACACACGCACACACACTCCTTGGACCTTCTCACTGTGATCTTCCTTCCTAGCAAACAGACGTGAGTGCTGTGTGTCAGTGTGGGTCTGATAATGGAAGCATTATGAATCCGTTGATGAAATTTTAAAAACCAGATCAAAAGTGAAAAGTCAGTTCACTTCCAGTAAGTCCCCTTTCCTGTAAATGTCTCTCTGTTTCATACTTGCAACCTAGCAACTATAATGAAAACAAACATAAAAGCTTTCTTTTTCGAACACCATGTTTACAGATGATAGACTGTAATGACAAAATAGACAGAAAAAGTAGGGGGGCAGGGACTGAACCTTGGGGCTCACCAGAAGAAATACCACAAGGCATTTCTTTTCTGAAATAAGTACATTAAGAGCTACGTTAAAACATTCTTTATTGGTTGGTTTAATTGTCTAATTTGCAGACTTCTCACCTTTTTACTGCACAATTTTACAAAAGGAAAATACCCTTTAGGTATTGAAAAGGATAAAAATGAACTTCCAAAGCCATTTATTTAATTTATTTATACATTTATTCAAACAACTATTGGATGGATTGTCATGAAAATTTGTGCAGACATTCATGTTCCCATCAGGATGAATTGTAATAACTTTGGTGATTCCCTGACTTTTCATAACGTTAATCCTGCTAAACATCAGCATGTTAGCATTAGGCGTTTTCGAAACCACTTCAGCGTTTCTATTGGCGGTGTGAATGCAAAAAAAGAAAGCCCTTGAAGTCATGTAGTTCTTGGGGGAGCTCCCCAGTGGGCAGTTCCTCTCAGGGAGTCCCCAGAACTGTTTGGTTTGGAAACACCTATTGTCAGTGTCTGGCTCAAAGCACCGCCGCCTACAGCCTCACAGAGACGGTAGACTATGGCTGTAGACTATTGGTCTTGTTTTCTTTAGGATTAAAATAAGAATTAGGTTACTTTAGAAAGATCAGACTGAAAATCAGCTGTTAAGACTACACACACACACAGATGATGATGATTTTGTATTACATACTGTAGGTTTGTAACATAGTGCTGTTTGTGTTTGAACGTAGACTGTGACAGTGGTTTGTTATGAACTTGTGGTCTGTTTTCTATGAGGGAACATGTTGCATAAAGCACTTTGTGGTGAACGCTAGCGCCTGTACAGCTCCAGCAGGTAAAGAGATAATACAAGTGTAAGCAGCCAAACCTACTTTCTTTCAATGAGCCGCACCCAGATACACTTTGTCTCACTCACACACACGCACACGCACACGCACGCACACAAACACAATGCTGTCCTGTAGGATATAGGAGCAGTAATTAGCGATCCATGGCGAAGTCAGTTTTCTCATACTCACTCATGTTCCAGCATGCTGGTGGCAGATACCTTTGCTTCTAGCATACTTGCTATTCACATGTGACACACACACACACACACACACACACACACACACACACACACACACACACACACACACACACACACACACACACTCGGTCATCCTGCAGTTGCGTCCACCTGTGCTGTACAGTCTATACAGTGTGGAGGGAAAATTAGAGCTCAGCTGTCTGAAGGGGATTAGCTGCAGTGTCTGAGAGGTGTGATGTTGTGCTATAGTGTTGTCAGCGTTTGGCTAATCTTGAACGCCACTCGTCTCCTCAGATAAAACGGATACACCTAGAAATACATATTAAACTTGATCTTTTATTCAGGCTAGTGTTAGCATGTAGCACAAGAAAATGCATGCTCCTTCTTCTGCCACTGGCTGGTCTGTCATTGCAGTCTTACAGTCTGAGTTTATTTAGACTCACTCCCACATTGTTCCCTGCAGATTTCACCAAGGCTACAGTTGTACACAACATCTAATTTAGCACCGGCCTGCTCCCAATGTGCACAGATCCACTGCTGTTTGTTATGGAAGTCTAGTTATTTACAGTAAGAGAGAACATTGTGAAACACAGGGAGGAGGGAAAATAACCAGGAACTTCTCACAGTCTTGTCAAGTCAGGCCTTGTTGTAGAGCTCAGTCTCATACTGAAGCTATTCAAAGTGCTTTACTAAGTGATACATCTGTAAAAAAAATTTAAAAAAAAATAAAGTTACACACAGGTATAGTCTAGTCTCCTCCTTTTGACCCACATGTTTATATAAATTAGAGGTATATTCACATAGTATATAGTTTAGATGTTTAGAGAAAGTTTGACTTAGATACAAGTAAACATTTGTTTAGTCTCTGAACTGGTTATAATTGAAAATACTGTATACAGCACTTTTATCCAGTGTTTGCAAACTTTGAGCAAATATAACTTTGACATCAATATCTTAGATTTTATTGTACAGGAGTAGAGTTTAAATGCAGATGATCTACAACATTGACAGTAAATGTCAAGTTGTGATGTCAGCCTCTCATCAAAGATAAATTGTCTAATACATAAGAATCTATCATAAAACCTTTATGTACTGCAATTCTTTTTTGCATACATGCCAATGTAATATCTAACAGTGGATGAGGCTTTTATTTACTTCTATCAACTTACAGGAGAACCAGGCCTTTATTTTGAAACAGCTCTTATTAGAGACTGGGCTTTAATTCTAAACTCTTCTTTTTATATTATTTATTTATTTCCTCTCACTCACTGTGTTAGTTTTAAACTAAACCCAACATTTCCTCCATCTGTTTCACATTAAAAGCCTCCCAGCATTTCAGGGGAAGTTTTTAGCTTCATAGGCAGCTTTCTTGCCATCGAGAAAAGGCGGCAAAGTAAAGTCAATCAGTGATCATCATAGTCAATGACTAAAAACTGTATTTGTGCTAAAAATAGAAACTCACAGCAACAGAGTATTATTGATTGTGCTGGTGGAATTCATGCAGTGGAAATGTACATGCATACTTAAGAGTACTTCACCGATTTATCATTTCACTCCTATAACATTGTCGACTCATAATGGACAGTTTTTAAAAAATGGGATCAAAATCAGTGCAGCAGAACCAGAGATATTGTGCATTACCCACAATGCAACTTGACCGCCGAAAGTTGAGTCGGAGTTTCAGGTTTGCTAGTAACGGCAAATGTAGCAGCAGGGATGAGGGGCAGGCTACAGAGGTCTGGTCAGCTCAATTCTTTCTTACTCCACACCCCCAGGTTTTTGTCATTTTCAGACTTTAAGACATTTTAAGACCGTAGTTTTCACCCTAACTGATGCTGACTCAAGTGACATCACTCGAGGACATTTATGAGATTTCACACAGCTTCCTTTTAGAGCCGCAAAAGGCTTTATACAACTTTATAGTATAGCTATAAGTTCTTGTTTTTTTAAATCTTTTTTCCCAGTGATTATTTAAGTACCACCTTTTTTTATTTGACAATTCTCAATATACGTGAGAAGACTATTGTCTGTGAATCGGTCTGCTGCTGTATTTGTTGAGTTGCAGTTTCTTCACCCACAGTCGAAGCAGAGGGACCACAATGCAACGCACAAAGCTTTAACTGGCTTTTTTCAAAGTGACTGTCGGCTGGTCAGTGTCGAGCAGCAGGGTTCGGGTTTATTGCAGACAGGAGGACTGTAGTAGTGGCATGTTTTCCTCCCAGGTTGTTGTGTCTGCCGCAGGAAGTTGTCTGGCCTTGAAACAGGGTTTTGTCCAATGGGAGGGCAGCATGGAGGAAGTTGATGTATAGAGAAGTCAGGTCACAATGAACTGTTGACGGTGTTCATCAGCAGATTCACTGCAAAGCCGCACAGCCGAAGAAGTCCCTTCAGGTCGTATTGGAGTGCAACTGAATTTAAATTGCATGTTTATTCTGCTACATCATACAGATCTGCTCTGTCAATTACATCCTGTTTAAGGGAGAAATTTACATAGTTTTGGTTTAATGATTACGGCCTCTTTCTGTGCATTAACCAGTCAGAATGCTGTTGGTTATTGTCTATGTAGATAAAGAATTTCTTTGCATATAGGTAATCGGTAACACTTTACTTTAATCCCCTCTATGTAGCATTTATAAGCAGTGTAAATATCTAATAAATGGAAAAAATCTGGGAAAAGTTTAAAAACTATTCAGCATAATTTTGTGTAACATCATTTTTTTAAATTTTATTTCTTATGCTTTTAATCATCTTGTGAGCTCTCAGATTTATCTTTGGACCCCCTGAGGGGTCCCGACTCAAGGTTGGGAACCTCTGCTTTACTTAATACAATAATATTAATAGTGAATTTTTTAAAAATCACTGATTTATTGCCGCAGAAAGGAGTGATTATTTTGTAATTTCAATTGTACTTTAAAAGTTCCCTGTGGAGTGTTTGACCTCTAGTTGCGCTATGGAGCCATTTTTCTATAAGTGGGTCCCTGTTTTGTTTTTGTCTGCATCTACATGCACACACGGTTGACGCAATACACATTCCTGTCAGTGGTTTCACTCTATTTCATATCTATGCTGCAATGCGCCAACAAAGGCACACATAAAAAAATCTGCTTTGCAAATGTTTTATGAGGAAGGAAATGCACTCAACACATTTGATAGAGGTCAAGGACACACAGTGAATTCTGGTTAGTAACACTAAATGTAAACATAACTTTTGTTTATTTACAAGAAAACTCCATAGAGCACCTTTTAAGGTACAGCCAGGTGTTATTGTCTTCAAGTTATATCTCATCCCTCCTTCTGTCTTGGCAGTTTGGGTCTAAGTTTTGGTAAGCATGAAGAGGCAGAGACACAGTTAAAAATGATGTATCTGCGAGTTATTCTCAGAGATGATTCTGTACAAATGTTTGTGCGTCTTCTCTCTGATGAATGAGATCCATTGTGGATGACACAGATTCCTGCCTCAGTAACGGAGCGGATGTGTGTGACAGGGCATCAGTGTTTGTCGGACACACAATTCAATTCAGTTTTATTTATATAACCCCATATCAGGGCACTTTTTCATATAGAGCAGGTCTAGACCGACTTTTATTTACAGAGACCCAACAATTCCCACCATGAGCAGCACGAGGAGACAGCAGCAAGGAAAAACTCCCTTTTAACAGGCAGAAACCTGCAATTAGGTCATTTGTAACTTTCACCAGTGCTGTCTCTGTGCTATGATGCGCTCTAAATCCTGACTGAAAATCCTCAGATGACTTATTGTTGTGTAGAAAGTCTCACAATTGATTGGCTACTGCTTTCTCAAGGATCTTAGAGAGAAAGGGAGGGTTAGATATAGGGCTATAACACCAGTGTGGATACACAGTCCAGTTGTGAAGCAGTGAGACTGTCTTCCCTGACCCCTCTACATACAATGCATGTATTTATATTTTATTAGATGTTTGTTTCACATAAAATATATACTTAGATTGAGTTATTTTAGTTATTTAATTTGTGTTTTTGTATTACTATTAGTGTTTTTAAAAGGGCTTAACAAATTTTACACGTGAAGATCAGTTACTAGTAATGGTTAGTCAACTGTGAGGGGAAAAAAAAAAACCATGATCCTCTTGAAATAGTGAAAACTGTTTCATCTCAAGGTCCACTTATTAGCTGTTCTGGAGCTTCCCATCATATCCTACGTTTGCCCTGCTTATCATGGTTTGTTGTTTTTTGAGCACTTAAAGGCCGTCTCTTCCATGTTGGCTGAGTTTCAAAGTTCATTCTTGATCTCTGAAACAGCAGAATCAATCCTGATTCTGTGTTACAAACTGGGTGGGTTGTATTTAAAAGACGTGAGCGTTTATCAGTCAGGGAGGGTCAAATGAGAAGACTACATTTTTGGAGCTTCACCCAAATTAGGGATCAAAAGTCAGGATATCTTGACCTTTGCGGCATTGATTTTTACTATCATTCCTTTATGTTGGTGAACTTAAGGTTCAGCACTAAGTCACAGGAGTTTTGTTTCAAGCTTTGTGTGCATTAGATTCTATTTTTTCACTGTTCTTATTTATGTTTTTACTTTGTCGTTTTTGTCAATCACTGAACTGTTTAAAAGGTGCTATGAAAAAATGTCAGTTTTCTTGATTTGTTTGTCCTCTCTGGGTTGAGATAAGCCTTTTGACCAGATTAATACAAGATTGTCAGTCAGTAACAGGGCTGATTTCCTAGCTTATGAAAAGCTGACGTGTTCAAGGTTTGAAAACCAGCTGTATGTAATAAATGGTATTTGTCTGTCTGTCTGTCTGTGTCTCTGTCTCTCCCTCTCTCTGTCTGTCTCTGTCTGTTTCTCTCTCTCTGTCTCTCTCTGTTTCTCTGCAGTCTTTTCTCTAGCCGCCATCATTCCGTGCTGCAAGGCCGACCCCAAAATGTCTTCCAATGGGGACCTCAGCGACCTGGGCAACTCTGACAGCTTCTGGGAGGTACAGTTGGAACATGCACACACACACACACACACACACACACACACTGACATTAAGAGGAAAGGTTGATATTAAATCATTACATTTTGCACTTTACTGGTAATACTTTGCTCACACATTAATGGCTGCATTTACATAGACGTTTACTTTACTTACTTTACAATTTGCCTCTCATTCACCCATTCACTCACACGCACACATGGCAGCGAGCTACCATGGTGCTAACGTGCTGGTCTGACCATCTGGAGCAATTTGGGGTTCAGTGTCTTGCCCAAGGACACTTCGACATGAACATAACCACCAACCCTGTGATTAGTGGACTACCCGCTCTACTTACAGAGCCACATCCTCCCCAGCTAGCATTACAGAATCAGTTATTTAACAAACAACAAACAGCAGACGTTATGATCTCTGTACTTGAATCATTTAACCAGATTAGATACAGTATGTCGATAAAACCCTAAATATATTTACACTAGGCTATCAGAGCAGCAGAGAGGAGTAGCCGCAGATTGAAGCAGTCAGATAAGGCAGCGTGGTCGGTCTGTGGTGTTTAGATAGAGACGCAGACACTTAATGAGTCCCTGCTGACTGACTGCCGGCTTCACAGCCCTCCATCTGGAAAAACTACATACCTAACTCCTCTCACTCTCTGTTCTGCCTGTCTTCTTTCACCCTTATCTCAGTTTCAGTCTTCTGCACATCATCACTAGTCCACTAAACATCCTGCTGTGTTAACATGCCAGCGTTTTGCCACACTAATATTAGCATGTTGGTAACATGCATTGAACTGACAGACCAACTGATATAGAAAAGGATTTCAATTCACTACACCAGTTCAGTCTTATTTCTGTTTCCTCAGTCATTGTATCTGCGTGTGTTGTGCTCCTCTGCAGCCGGGGAACTACAAAAGGACGGTGAAGCGGATAGATGATGGTCACCGGCTGTGTAATGAGCTGGTCAGCTGCTTCCAGGAGAGAGCAAAGATAGAAAAGAGCTACGCTCTGCAGCTGAGCGACTGGGCCAAGAGGTGGAGGGGCACCGTGGAGAAAGGTGAGTTGAAAACACTGATCATATGGGGTGCAGGCTGCAGCGGACAAATGACACTAAAAACTGTGTGTAATATTTTACCTGTAATGTGTTTTGGGGATGTTTGATCTCTACACTGCCATGGTCTTTAAAAACTAATTTACTGTAACTGCAAAGGTTCAGGTTTTGCTGCCACTAATCTATGAATGAATCCCTATTTTAACACGAGAAACATTTTTTAAGGGAAGACTTGAAGCTTTGCAGCATTGATTTGTCTTATAATTAGCCCGCATCATACAGAAAAATATGTTGTCTTGGAACAAACAAGCTTTTAGTGCTCAACATTAACTTTAAATATGGCAAAACACTCTTTAAGTTTATGAAATTTGATATATACATCACTCATTCACTCAGATTTGAGTTAAACTGATTTTATAGGAAGCGTATTTCAAAACATTGGCTGATGAACTCTTAATACCAAATGTGAATCTTCACCACAGTCAAACTAATTGGTCTTTAGAATGAGAATTTGTCTGTGTCATATAGACAAACCAACCAAGACGACTGGTCGCTGTGTTTGTGAGGAGAGGAGATACACTCTTACCATCCCATTTAGCTTGAAATAAAACACTCGTCCCTCAGGTCCTCAGTATGGTACGCTGGAGAAAGCATGGCATGCCTTCATGCAGGCGGCCGATCGGCTCAGCGAGCTGCATCTGGACCTGCGGGACCGGCTGGCAGGCGAGGACAGCGAGAAGATGCGCAACTGGCAGAAGGATGCCTTCCATAAGCAGATGATGGGAGGCTTCAGGGAGACCAAGGATGCGGACGACGGCTTCCGCAAAGCACAGAAACCCTGGGTCCGCAAACTGAAAGAGGTGAGGGTCAGTCAGTAGCAAGTCAGTGAAGCTGGATTTATAGTTGATGCAAGGGCAAGTTTAGATTTATAGTGATATAAATCAGGCCGGGTCATGCTTTATATTCCCAACAGTAAGTGTGTTTACAATCTTTGTGATACAGAGGGACGGCGAGCTGTACACATAGATTTATAGAACTAAATGCAGGTAACTTTAGAGTTTTTTTAAAATAAAAAAATTTCATGACGTAGACGGGTCCCAACTGGTTGACTCTGTCAGCATTGCCCTTGCAGGTTCAGGGCTGATTTCAAATAGTAGATGGCGTGTAAATTCATGAAATGCTGATTTTTATAAATTTGGTAAGAAATTTACAATATTAACACCAACATTTAGTTTACAGCTCAAAAAACATGTTTAAGTGTGCAGTACTTCTTTAATCATCTAGTATGTTGTCATATTTGTACAAATAACATTGAACAAAAGTGTTATACCTAACTCTGTTCACTATTTCAAATTTTCTTTTCTTTTATGCCCTGCCCGTTATGCAGGGTTCGTACAAAGTCTGAAAGTTTCACCATCGACACAATCACTCATGTAAACCAAAAATCGTTTAATATTTGAAATGAAACAATCCCGTGGTCATATTTGTTTATCTCCTGGCAATTATAGTAACAATTTAGATGTGATGATAAAGGCTTTGAGTGTCTGGAAATGTTTGGTTTAGGTACCTTGAAAGTGCTTGAATTTTACTCTTAAAATGCTGTACGAACCCTGCATTGTGAGATAACGTTGTGACTGGGATGGGATGATGAATGGAGCCACTTTGCCAAAGTTGTTGTTGTTATTATTATTATTATTATTATTATTATTATTATTATATTTGACAAAATGCTATAATGAGATTTTGAGAGTGAACCATGTTTCTAATATTAGTGTGTGTGTCTCTGTGTGTGTGTGTGTGTGTGTGTGTGTGTGTTTCAAGGTGGAGTCCAGTAAGAAGAGCTACCATCAGGCCAGGAAGGAGGAGTGGACGGCGGTTACCAGGGAAACGCACGCCAAGGCTGACCCGACCAAGTCACAGGAGGAAGTCCGCAAATTCTCGACCCGGGCAGAGCGCTGCAACCAGGAGGCCGAGAAAGTACAAAGCTTACATATACACACACACATACATACACACACAGTCCCATGCGTAGCTCTACTTGCACCAGTGTGGGTGTGTCAGTGAGTCCAGAAAAACATACCTATGTGTTTTTTTTGACTGTTAAAACATGACCAGGCTTGTGTCCTCTGTTTTCTGCTCTGCACAAAACCAACGGCAGAGAAAAAGCTCCCGGTCCCAAAGAGGGAAATGAGGGAAATCCTGAGACAAACTCGGGATCAGTCAGTACACAGAGCTGTGTCAGGCAACCAAAGACTCTTTAACAATGGCAGATCTTTGACAAGGAAATGAAATCCAATATCATGACTCATTTGTACAGTTTGGGGGAAAAAAACACCTGAAAAAGCACTTAGATTTCACTCATTTGTCAGGGCACATGCAACCAGTCTGTATTCCAGCCATCACCAACCTGTCGACCCCTATTGTAGGTGATATTATTGGTGATGCTAATTCAAATCGATCACTTCCTGCTGCTCTTCTTCCACATTAAAAGTGTTCCATTAGTGAATCATATGGAGGCTTTTATGGTTGACCAGCTACAAGAAATGTGTTGTATTTGTCACTGGGTGAGCACAGGCTTTGTGTAAACAATAACATTGGTTTCATTGGATTAGTGTTAAATATTGTAGGTAGGAATAGTACAGATTATTACATCCAGTAGAAACAGTCACAGCCTCTCACCTGCTGCTGTAATAGAGTGACACTTTAACAAAGTCTCTCAGTGGGTGCACTGCCCACTAACAGAGCAGCCATCAATCTCTAGATATAATGTCTAAATGCTGACACAGAGGCAGATTTGCTTCTCTGGTGTGTAGGGTGACAAAGGGTTGTACGGTAGCTCAGTATGTGCTCTGTGTGGCAGGTGAAGGAGCGCTACACAAAGGCCCTGGAGGAGCTGAACCGCTGTAACCCTCGCTACATGGAGGACATGGAGCAGGTATTCGACCTCACCCAGGAGGCCGAGCGTGAGAGGCTGCGCTTCTTTAAAGAGGTCCTGCTGGACATCCACACACACCTCGACCTGTCCGCCAAAGAAGGGTAGGACACACACACATGTACAAACACACACATACATACAGAGAAAACAGGGTGATTTGTTGATTCAAAATCCATGACTCAGAACGAAGGCATGCAAGAACTGTCAAGATTTAGATCTGTGTGAATATGTGTGTATGTACACAGGAGTTAATAGAACACTCACCGTGTTGTCCATTAACTATTGACCTTTCATTCTATTTATACAAGCCACTGTTACCATGGTAGCCATGATTGGTAAAGTCCAACAAGATCTTTGTCCAAATATTGAACAAAAATACATCTTTAACTCTGTGAAGAGGGAACTTCACAACATGCAGTGAAGAGATTTCATAGGAACACACTTGTAAAAAGTCATCCAGTCACTTTATTTATGTTTTGTTTGTCTTTTTTTTCTTAAAGGTCTACTTTAGAGTAAAATGGTTCAGTCTTCTAAAATCAAAGTCAACAGTTCAAATTGATAGTTGAAGTACAGACAGACTGTTCGGGTTCCTCCCCCGGCCGGCCCTACTAATGACAGACCACCTGCCCTCCTGACCTCGGTCCAAACCCAAAATCCAGACTCACAGACTAAACAGCCCGTCTTCTTCTGTTATATTTCCTGCAGATTAGACTCTTCACAGCAGGCGAAACCACTTTGTGCATGTCAAAAACCTTATATTCTGATTAAATGCATGTAAACGGGAACTCTTTACAGCCAGTGAGGACAGGAGGGATGATTGCTGTGACAAAAACCTGATTCAGTGTACACGTGGACATTATTGTTTTACGACAGACTTGGAAAAATGTGAACCTATCCTTTAAAAAAAAAAAAATGAAGTAGTGTTTTTCAATTGTTCTCAATCACGTAACCAAAGTTCTGTACTTAGGCCATGTGTAGCTAACTCCATCACTCCATCCACTCCAGACCGTGAGACGTGGCTGAAAGCTCCTGAAAAAGCGGACCTTGAGTTAGGATTTTTTTTTTGGGGTGGGTCAAAATTGGTGGAATAATATCTCTTCAACTTGTACTTGTACGTGGACAAACTTTATTCATATACCTTCCAGACCTGTGCAAAAATGTCCCACCACATATCCTCTGCTTTTAAAATGTATTTTAAGAATAGTCCTCTCCGGGCTGTTGAATACAGTCAAAAGGATTTAAGAGGAAGTTCAGTGTTCAAACAGCCTTCTGGTATTTACCTGCAGCTCCTGGGAAGGTTGGATGTAGAAGAACAGATGCAGGTTTTTCCTTCATATCATCTCTGAGTGTAAACAAACCAGTATGGAGCTGATAATGGTGACTAGAAAATATGCACATACAATAGTCTTTTTAAAGGCCCAGCCTCCAGAATACACAGTGTAATCAGGAACCTGCTGCTGTAATACATACAGTATATGAAAACTGTAACTCTGCCATGTTCAGAGCAGGAAATGACTGATTAAAGGCGTAACATCTTGCCTTCTAGCTCACTTTAAAGCTGCTCTAATCAATATTTTTATAATAACAAAGAATGAAATGACTATGTAACATGAAAGGGATCACTGGTGGTGACAAACCCACGACCCTGCAGTTCAGCTCTGTTTTGGTTTTACGGCAACTTAACTGTTGTGATTCAATCTCAGCAGTCTCATCAAACTTGTTTCCAGCTGGCAGCTGTTTTCAGCAAAAACATTCTGATAAACTCACTGTACACTATCTGCCCAGCACCATACAGCAAACAGACAAAGTTAGCAGTGGGCTTTTAGAGTGTTTTCACTGAAAATAGCTACAATGACACTTTGAGAGCGGTGACAGTGAATGAAAACAGTAAAGTTATGGGCCAGACAGCTAAACAATGAGCTGAAACTCACAATAAAGCTCCGTAAAGCCAAGAGGAGCTGCAGATTCAGGTGATAATTCTCTGAAGGTTCATCACTACGAGCAACTCCTTTCACATTGTCATTTGATTTATTATTATTATTATTATTATTATTATTATTATTATTATTATTATTATTATTAGAAAAAGGTCAATTATAGCTGCTTTAAGCCTGATAATTCATCAGAGGAGCTGCATGTTAACATGGGAAAAGTCAAATACAACACCTTGAATTTATGACACCTAAAACTGCTTTGAAAATATCTACAAAAAGTACTAAGCTGGAAAAACATCTGTCTGTAAATAACCAGGATTATGTAAAGCATCGTGACAAATGTTCTAGGACACAAAGAACAAAGTGCAGACTAATGTTAAATGTTAGAAATCATCCACCGACACCTGTCGTTACACGAAGGAGGGGGAGGAGGAGGGTGCAGATGTGATCATTGACAGTCATTTCGTCCAATAGGTTCCAACGCCTGTACCGGGACCTGGGTCAGACCATCCAAGCAGCCAATGACGCTGAAGATCTCAGATGGTGGAGAAACACCCACGGACCGGGCATGAGCATGAACTGGCCACAGTTTGAGGTTTGGACGGACATAAACACACACACACACGCACACACACAATTCACTCTATTTCAATTCACACGGGACTATTTATATAACTTCATTCATTTTTTTCTTTGAACAAGAAAAACAAGAGTACTGTGCAGGACTGCAGTAGTAGTTCTGTGTGTGTGTGTGTGTGTGTGTGTGTGTGTGTGTGTGTGTGGTGTGTGTGTGTGTGTGTGTGTGTGTGTGATTGTTTATTATTAAACACGCTCGCAGTGAGAGCCTTGTTGTGTGAGTGAGACCTCTGTGTGGGGTCAGAAGTGTGTCTACACACACACACACACACACACACACACACACACACACACACACACACACACACACACACACACACACACACACACACACACGCTGATGCAGGTTTATTTACTTGTTGGTGGAAATCTACAGATTTCACCTCAGCTCTGCAGACCGGGCCACTGAGGACAAACAAATATTTACAGATATGAAAAAGCAATCAGCAGATTCTGGGAAACAAGAATCTGCAACAATCAGAAACAAATGATTGTTTCTTTACAGAGTTTAAAGGAAAAGTTATACATTCTTATTTGTTAATTGACTAGATTGATACCGCTCTCGTGTCTGTACAGTAAGTAGGAAGCCAGCAGCCGGTTAGCTTAGCATAAAGACTGGAAACGGGCTAGCCTTGCTCTGTCTCCAGGTAACAAAATCAGCCTAATCAACAATCACTAATTAACCCGTTATGTCTTGTTTTGTTTACTCTGTACAAAAACCGAACTTTACATCTGAACAGAGCCAGGGTTCATTCATTTCTTTAGAGGTTTTGTGAATTCAGCCCGATTGTGATCAGTTGCGCGCAGGTATTTCCACACCCTTGTCACTCTCTGTTCCTGATTCACAATCATTATATTGTCCTACTTTCTGTCTGTGAAAAAGATCTGCAGACCCAATTGTCAAGTCATAATAGAGATACAATCATCTGGATTCCTGCCTCCCAATCTCCACTTTTATTTTGGGCAGCTACACTCTGTCTGTGTGGGTGTGCTGTTCCAGACCCCGATCCTCGAATTTCAAATCCTACAAAAGAGTTGACACATAATACTCTAAAATGCAAACTGGACAACAGAAAGTCTGTTAATAGATTTCTGAGAATGAGATGGGAATTTGTGTGTTCTCTGCATTTGATGTATGAAAATCAAACTTCAGATGACTTAATGTGTCCATTCAAACTGAGGAGTGTTAGTAAAGTCTCCTTTAGTAAAGATTTTTTTGGCCATGTTCAAACAAAAAGCCTATTAAGTGGTAGCGCGTCAGTTCAGAGCTACAATGTTTAGGGTTTGTTTAAGGTTAACCAACTGCAGTAAAAGATCCCAAAACACAAGGTTTTATAGGCACCAAGAGGCAGATGTTGACATGCGAGCACCAGCACTTCCTCATGTTTTGAAAGCTAAACAGACCAAAATTAAGTCTGGATTCATTCACATATTCAGCTGTTTCTTTATCTGTTATTTTAGTTGTCAACAAATGCATTAATAAACACTTATATCTGCATACAACTACGTTGGTGTGTTATAAATCAGTTATTAAAGGTGTATATACTGCTTATGAATGCTAAATAGGGGGATTTAATGTAAAGTGTTTCCATTTTGGGTATCAGTGTAACAATAAAGAATGGCAGCTGAGGCCCGTACAGTATGAAAACTTCATCAGGAAGTAAGTACATTAAGAGTTTGACAGTTTGTGCAAAATTTGAAAACAGTCCAAACACATGGAAATGCCTTCATATATCTTTCAATGTAGTAAACAGTGGGCATCGTTGCTGTTGTGACAAAATGAACGCTATTTAGCTATTTAGCCCCAGTTTCTTTCCAAAACTGAAAATTAGGTGGAGAGAGATGTTGGCAGAAAGAGATGAATCTCTTCTGTCCTCTGAGGAATCTCCTGGCGTTCCCACAGCGCTGCTGACACGCAAACAGAGGGCCATTGTCCACACACACACACACACATTTGTATTTCTGTACTTGTGAGGACTTCCTGTTGCCTTTATTCATTCATATTTCTAACCCTAACTCCTCTGCTACATACTTACACTTTAAAAATGTAAGACTTTTTTAAGAGTGAAGAGCTGTAAAATGTCCTCTGTAATCCTCCTTTTTGAGAGGTACAGACTTTGCATGTGTGGTGTTAATTCTATCCCTGTGAGGACATTTGTTTCACACACACACACACACACACACACACACACACACACACACACACACACACACACACACACTCCTGTAGCGCTGATAGTTTGGAGGTTGTTCTGTGCTCCGCTGAGACTGTAAATTCACCAGTAGCTGTATCCCCAGCCTCCTACTTCTGTCAGCACCATGTTATTATGGTCAAAGTGTGTTTGTGTGTGTGTTTGTTTTTGTCTGGGTGTGATCCGATCAGACTCCATTGATCCATTTATCTACCACAGGGCGAGAGGGTTCATTAACTGGCCACTAAGACAAAAAAACACTTTACTTTATTGTCTTAGCAACATAATTTGAGACAAGAGACAAGTTCCATTTGACATTGTTGGAGTTTGTGCTGTGAATTTGTCACAGTAAGGTTTTTATTTGTCTTTATTGTATTAAACAAGTTGTAATTTTCATTTATTATCATTATCCAATAATAACCTTACATATTGTATTATTTTCTAGATTAGAAAATGCTGCAGTTTACCATAGGATGAATCTTCTGAATGGAATATATATATATATACACACACACACACACACACACACACACACACCCCAAGCAAACAGCCAATGTACTGACTGTACAGTCGTTAGCTGTAAGCTAGCTAGCAACCGGCTGTGTTTATGGGAGTGTGTTTGTGTGGCAGCTCAGCCTCTGACTGAACTTATCCTTTTTCTTTTTATTATTTCCCTCTAGTCTTTCTCCTTTTGCCGCTTGTCTCTGTACGTTTATGAAGTAACGCTGGACTCATAAAGCCCCAAGTGCCAATTTTCCACTCAAGTTTAAACATCTTCAACTTGGCAGTCATGTCTTCACGTTAATTGGCACCCATTGACTTTACATGCAAACATGTCGCGTCTAAAATTCGCATGGTATTCTGTCTGAACACACAGTAAGAAACGAACTCGGGCTGTTGCACCACAATTTGACTTAAGCAAGACGTAACTTTTGCTGAACATCTGCCACTGTGGCCACAAGTGGCAATTACAGGATAATGGCACATTCAACTTCCTTTAATTTCCCAAATTTCTATAGAGTCAGTTGCTTTAAAGACATCACCATTAGGCGACCGGGCTGACATACAGTATACAGGTGCAGGTTAGTCAGCAAACTGACTCAGTAATGTCAGTTCACAACAATATCTATAAAAAGTGTGCTTACATTTAGCCACCATATGCTAGAGCAGGGTTCTCAACCTTTTGTAACTTAAGGCCCACTTCTGATTGTTAAAACATTTTCGACGACCACCTTCCCAAATAAATGAGAGAAAAACCAGAACATCCCGGGTGTTTTGTGTTTAAGTGTCTCTGGAGCTTTGATGGTTTTAGCGCCTCATTGGACAGGATTTCACCACATTCAGCACGCTGTGCTGTCATTATGATTCTAAATTGAATGTATTCAGGCTCGTATTTCCTCACCACACGCTTTTACTGGCGCAGGGTGTCTCCCACATCACGTCTTCTTTTCAGAAACTGATCCATTTTGTGTCACTGCATCTGAGGGAACGTTAGCTAGCTAACGGTGGCAAAACACGTTTGTCTCTTCCTGATGATGTGTGGTGATTGGCTGGTGATATTCAAATGTGACTGGTCATTGAAATTATGCATTTTAATTTGAAGTTTTTCATTTATGTGATTTCTTGAACACATTTGGATATAAAAATAACTAGCTTTGTAAATTACCGAAAAACTTTTAAATTTTAATCTAACCATTTGGCAGTAGGCTACCACTGCCTCTGCGGCCCACTAGGCGGCGCTCTGAGGCCCACCAGTGGCCCACTGGTTGAGAATGGCTGGCTTAGGTCACCTTAGCAAAGGTGAAAACATCAGATATCATCAGATGTCTAACTGCTATTTTCTTGGACGGGAGGACATTTTCCACTATGTACCAAACCTGATGACATAAAATACTAAATGTAATGTGCAATGATTAAGAAGTTAAACTTCAGCCACACCACATGGGATCACAGAGAATTATTCGTTCTTAGAGCTCTTGTCACATCAGGTGATATAACAGCATATTTTTGGAATATTTAAAGTTGTTAAATGTTTGTGTCTATGTCATTTGTTATCACTGAGATAAGCCAAAACTACATTTTGTATCATAATAGTGTGTGGCAGCTGTGTTGATCTTTATTTTTCATCAGTGATTTGTATCCTTCAAGAAACTGTGTGCGTGCGTGCGTGCGTGCGTGCGTGCGTGCGTGCGTGTGCGTGTGTGTGTGACTGCCATGCTGCTGTGTGTACAGTAGTCAGATAAAGAGCCTGAAATCAGAGTGGTAATCTGGTTTGGAGGGAAAATGCTTGATTTAAATGTTTCATGGTGTGTGAAATGTTTTTTTGGATTAAAACTAATGTGACAGTTTGAAGATTACACTGACCATGCTTTGTATAAAAAATCTTGGGAAGACCAGCAGTTGAGCCCACATGCATTGCTGACTCTAGAGGGAGCTGAGCAGACAGAGTGCAGGCTGAACCTACTGTGTTTGTGTAAACAGGGGTTACATTGTTGTATTAAGTGAATGCCTTTTAACATAAAACTGCAGAGCTACACTTTGGTTAGAAAAAAATATTGTTGTTTTATTTTGAGTGTGTGTGTTTCTCATTTTGAAATGTACTATAATATATGAATAATATTAGAAAGGTATAGACCCATTTTAAATGACATAGGTCCATCTATACCTGCTTCACACCCAAAGGTGTGAATTAACATTTTGATGATATTTTCACCAATAATTTATAAGATATAGAGGCCAGAATGATACATATGAACACACACAAAAAATAGAAAAAAGGAAGGGAGTCTGGAACTAGTAGTCCTTCGTGTTGCATTTTGGGAAATATTTCTAGCATGTTAACATCAATGAACTTCATCAAGATTTAATCACAGTCTTCAAGAAGAAAAATGACCTAAATTGAAGAGGAAAAAAATAGCAAAAATATCTTAGAAATAGAGTTTAAGCAAGTTGATGACCTAAAATTAAACATTTATATTAAAATATTTCCATCAGGAAATGGTCACCATATGATTTAAGAGAGAAAGACAACCAGTTTGATGAATGTTAGCAGTACATTGAATATTAAATGTGTGCAGACTCCTAAATATTTGAACACAATAAATGCATATTCAAGACAAAAGCTATAAATCTCTGAGAGATCTCTGCACACTAAACACAATGGCGCTTGATCCTCTCCTCACATCCCATTTTATAGAACACTGCAAAGTAAATAGACACCACATTGAAGGAGTAAAAAAGAGGTATAAATAGATGTTGTTATTCTAAACCATCTAATGTGAAACAACATCATTTTACCCGACAATGCTTCCCAGCTTCTTTTAAACAAAACAGAGCGCTTTAATACAGTCTTTTGTTTCGCCTGTCTGTTCTGTTCTATTATTGCAAAGAACTGTTGTTCCAAATCTACAGAGGAACTCACATGCTCGAGATTAAACTGGTCACCGTAATCAGGCGGCAGAATTTAATTGTAAGAGCTGCTTCTGGCACTGTCTTCTCCCTTTTTCTGTCCTCCTTGACAAAAATCTGACAGTGGCTTTGCATGGCAAACCTGTTTAATGAATGACTAATCCAGGAAGAGCGCATTATGGCAAACTGTCACACACACATTGTATCAATATTAACTTGAATTTACATTATCATCCTCTGGTAATGCTGGAATTTTGGATTTCCATTAATGCATGGCCTTTCTGTGTGAAAAGCAAACAGCAGTGAACTAAATCTGTTTTTTCCCCCTTTTTTGATTGGATGGTGGTGTTAACGCTGTACAGAGGAGCTTTCTTTATTGGGATGACAGCTCCAAGGCTTCCCCACTCCTCGCAATCAAGCTCACAAACAAAAGACCCCGCTTGCATTACTCAAAAACCTCTTCTCAAGCAGCAAAGCCAAACTCCTATTACACCATTGTACTGGTGCTGTAAATCAACGAGAACAATGAGGAGAGGCACAATCACGCGGGCCGGCGCCATCATCCATATAAAACATGAACCCAAAGAACAATGACTCAGACGTGAAAAAGTACTTTCCTCCTCCAGTTATTTATTGTGTGTATCTTCTAGCTCTCTATTTAGTATTTATATTTTTATTATCCTATTTCTGACACACCAGACTCAACGCCAAAATAAAGCCAGAAGGCAGACGTTTGGTTTTTCTGGCTGGGGTACCCTACATGACCATAAGGTGTACGCACACATCAGGCACGTTGTAAATACTTTAATATATTATAAATTGGTGACATTTTGAACTGCTGACTGTTGAAGTATCAAGCACTACAGCATGAGTGGCCGTCTTGGGGACGAAAAGTAATAAAGCTAAGTAGAAAATGTAATTATAAGCATATAGATTTGGCTGTGATTAAAATATACTATAAGAGACAGACTACAAAAGACATAATAAAGTGTATAGCTGCCAGCCCCAATTAATTCAAACATTTATCACACCACTAAGAAAGCAAAACTTTACGTGTAACTACTGTACAAATAATAAAAAGTTAGTAAAATGAACAACCTAGTACAAAAGGCTAAAAACAGCTATGGCTCAGGACCAGACTCCATTATCATTTTAATTATTTAAATGCATTTCTAATTTCACTGTTAAGTACTTTGGTCAACATCTGTTGTTCTTAAATGTGCACTATAAATGGACTGACTTGACTTATGGACTTTAACAAAAAGAAGAGTCACTTTTGTGTTGATTCATGCCCATTTCAAATATTTCACTCTGAAGTTGCTCACTGTCAGGTGGCTGTTTCTACAAGCAAACATAATAGTCTTTAAAGATTCATTTTCTGCATTGTACAACAATCTGATGAACTGTTACGACTGACTTATCTTATGGACATGTTATTGTCAAAATTGACACTTTTTGTCATTTATCTGGGTTCTGATTTAAGGCAGGAAATCCTCTGTATTTATCCTTGTGGAGATCTCACACTTCCTAGTGGAAGAGTTCTAAATGTTGAGTCTCTTTCCATGTGCGGCCCCCTCCCCTGTGCTGAAATTACACTTGAATTTCTTTTTATTTCCACAATGACAGAGATCAGAAGCTGTAGAAGCAGCTGCAGCCATGGTGGACATGATGGCAAGTTTTAACAATGGGAAAAAAAAGGATCATTAAAACTTCTCAAACCACATTGCAGCACAAACCATTTCTCCACTGTTCTTCCATAATCTCACTATGTTCCAAAAACTATGGCTAACTACACAGCTTCTGTCACACAAAATAATCTACTGAGCATATGGACAGTTAAGAATTTGAATATACTGCAGGGTTGGTTTTAGAGGTTTCTATTGAAGTTTTGTTATTTGCATTCTGTGGTAAAAACGTCTACAGTTAATTCTGTTGTTCCATTGTAACTGATTAGATTCAAGCTGACCACAGCCACAGTTCTCTGTGGAAAAATACTACAAACATTTAAGCCTACGGGGGTGTTTGATACTGAAAAGACAGATTTTGGGAGGAGTATCACTTCAATATGTATACTTGTCACATCAATAAAGAGGAAAGAGAAATAGGAGTTGTCAACAGGCCAGTCGCTGCTCTAAATTTGCATGCCCATAAAACACGCTTGCACAGTATGACATTAATACTGGAGCTGCGTAAGGGGCAGGGTGTTAATGTAGACTACAGCATCTGTAGACTAAGACTAGTAATGTATATTCCAAAACATATTGTATATTATTCTCTTATTTGCCTATTTTTTCTTGGCACCATATAACTGACTGAGTTTTATTCATCATTTCATTGTATGCAGTCCAATGAAGTCACTATGTGTATGTAGGGTATATATATCATAGCTGTACATAACCAGTCAGTGTTAGTACCCTATAAGTATTTGTCACCATCAATCTGTGCTACTTAGTTAATAATGCTTACACTTAGTTTAGTATGGTGGCAGCTTTTCACCAGTCACACATAATGACGAAAGAGTAGGTGCGGAAAGGACATCCATAAGCCCGAGACAAGCGGAGTGGTGCCGGGGAGACGGAAGAGCAAAGCAGCAAGTTTTGAATATTACTGACCCAGCACCTGGAAAAGGCAATGCACAACAAGACGAAAAATGAATGCTTTTTAGTCTGAAAATCGTTTCAGCCTCTCACATTCAGCAGATCAGATTAAGAGAGAGGTTTAAGAAGATTTTGACACACACAAAAAAAAACTTCTGAGCCATGGGAGGGGGGTGAGTCGGGGAAGGTGGTAGGGAGCAGTTTGTAATTCAGTGGCTTCAGGCAATTCATCACAGAAATTGAGTTTCTAATGCAGCATCTTGTGAATCCCTTTTGCCCTGTCAACGTTTTAATACATTACATTGAGAATGTAAATCATGTTTGAAATTTGGCACAAACTACATAGCCCCACACTGCACTCACTCTCACTGTATCGCACATACTAGTCTCACATTATAGACACATACAGTATGCATGTTTGCATGTGCACACGTGTACGCATCATGCAAACATGCATACTGTAGCCAGGGCTCTGCAGGCAGAACATCCCCCATGTTCTGTTGTTATTTGCCATCAGATTAATCTAATATAAACCAAATATCAAATTGTGATTTTGCATAAAATTCTGCAAGGATTATTGTTTCTTTTAATGGCCTTTTAACTATATTCACATAAAATATGGCAATGCATGGCAATGAGACAAAGAAAGTATAGTAAATATAGTAAGTCAGCAATAACAGGCAATAGCTGTGTTTGTTTTAAAGAAGAGTGAATAGAAAACTGGTACTACATCACTGATTTTCATCACCTGCAGCACTATTAGGATTAGGTTATAAAAATCAGGGAGATACAACTGCGTACAATCATGTATGAAATTTCAGAACTCGTTGTATAAACACATTCCTAGTAAAAAACATCATATTATATTTTTACTGTTACCCTTGTTTTCATCAAATTATTATCTTCATAGCAGCTCCATTATTATTAAGAGAATATTACCATGATATAGCCTGATTAGTGGAAGCACATTAGCCTATTACTACCACATTATTACCATTACTAGCATTTTCCTTCAGCGTTATTACTGGAGATGTGAGGGCCAATCCAGCCATTTGTTCTTAACTGTTCTCCACTGTGTTTTGCTCATCTCAGCCTGCTAATGTTGCAGCGCGACCACACTTTTACCGGCCACTACAGTGTGAGCATTTCACTGTATATTAGAGTGAAAATTAGTGTGTGTGTGAATGTGAAAAATAATTTGGGCACACTGGTGACTATTGGTGCAAATTCAAATGGGGTCGTGTTTACGAAAAAGGGTCCATATAAATGCCCCCCTCTTGTGGTATTCACGACCTCGGAAGTGGAAATTTTCTGAAAGCTCTGAGCTCACAAGTTGTGACGTGTTTGCTGATATTTTCAGAAATGGCAGAGGCCATGAAAGTTCATTTTTCCGTTGATATTAAGTTAATATATTGTAATTTTAGTCGTATAGAGTTTTTCTTCGTAACTTTACATGTCTGAGGAAATTGTTGATACAAATATAAAGTGAGTCAACATTTCTTGGAAAGAAGCGAAGAACGTCAAGAGAACAACAAGCAGTCTTTTGGCGTCCATGTTGCCGTTGCCTAGCAGCAGTGTTCTCACAACTTACCACTTGAACACCAAGCATATCGTGTACACGACTTCCCACATCGTAACCACGAGCTCACAAGTTCCAATTGAAGGCAGCATGTGAATTCAGGCGCTGAGGTTGGCAAAATCCACATATTCGTAAAACTCTGACGCTAAATTTCATTGGCAAAGATCAGTTGTACAAAACATTCAGGCAGGCTAGCAGCTTTTCGTTTTTAGCTGGTGCTGACCGTCGCTTTCACAGGTTAAAATGATAAACGTTGCTGCTGGTACATCATATCAGCTGTCGCTAACTAACGTTAATTCCATGGGTACCTTGGTAACAGGCCAAAATGAAACTTGTCTGTTCTCTGGTTTGTGTGATCTCTGCATGCCAGTGTCTGGACTCAGCCAAAGATTGTCTGTGAGGGAAGAACTTCCACTCTGTGACACCATTGTACAATTGCAAGTGCTTATGTAGTTCTGACAAATCCAACAGAGTGATATTCTGCTCTCTAGCGGAATGCGTCACGTCACTTTCAGGAGTCACATTCTCCCAGTTCAGCTTGCATTCATATCACATCAGACATTGAAGATTATGAACTTAATAGCTTCCTCTAGTATTTGGATCAAGTCGCATGTGAAACATAAGACATGCCAGATTTAGTAGTCTACAGCTGTTATTTCAGTGTGTCAGATACTTGTTTAATCAACATTTAGGTAAATATAAGTATGGATTGGGCTCAGTGGATAGCCAATGTCACAGGACTCTGATCAAGATCAGGGCAAAAAAACTTGATTGAGACATCCCTATTAATTACCTTATTACAAAAATTAAACCCTAAAATTGCCAAGATATTCTCCTTTGTATTGTTAAGCTATTACCCTGGTATAACCTCTAATTACCTAATTACAACAATACACCATGATGATCACCCTGTTTCTACCATATATTATCTTTTTATAAGCTCGGTAATTATTACAAAAATATGCAGCAACTAAGCAGTTCATATATTTTCACCTTTTAGAAGTGGTGTCTACCCTTTCCTTTGGAATTGTTCACTCAATGTGGCAATTTCTACTGCAGGAAAACTATTTTACTTGTTTATTAGATAGAGTGATAAAATGTGTGTGTGTGGGCGAGGGGGTGAGAGAGCCACCAGCTTCTATCATTAAAAAAATCATGCTTCAAATTGTTCAGAAAAAGCACATAATATTTGTGTATAATGTTTTTCATAGAAAAGACGCAGCAAAAACACTGCACTCACATAAAAACGGGTCACCCGAAGTTCATTCAACTCCTCTTCAGCTGAGCGACCAGAGGTACTTTGGAAAATGTGTGGATGTTCAACAACTTCCTGCTGTAGACAGCGGTGGAACTTTGGTGGTCATCTACAACCGACAGTTAAATCAATAGACGTCCCTACCAGTTCTCTATATGTTCTGCCATCAAAAATGTGTGATAAATGTTTTAAAAATGTTCAATGCCTTAACTGTTCATTATAATGTCTGAAGAAATGCTGTTGTTTTAATTAGCACGACCTAATTAGCACCTATCAAACCACGTCACATTATGAAATGAAACACAAACACAGCATGCAATAAAACCTGATTGTTCTAAACTTCATGAGCTTCATGTACATAGATGTAGTCAGAGTCAGTCCATAGTCAGTCAGTAATGCACTGATGAAGTTGCTTCAGGTTCTACATGATCATGAAATCCTTGAGTGGTGAGTCTTTTATTTACAAATATGTCCTGCATTACTGATTATGATATGTTTGAATGGGAAGACTACGTGAGCAAGGCCATTGTACAATGTGATTCAGTAAACATAAAAAAACCCATGTATGTCTTATAATATGGTACAAGAATGCATCTATGGTCAGCAGAAAGTTGCTAGAATAGAAGGTGTTGGACATACTAAACTTCAGCAAGCACAATTATTGAAATACATTTGAACAAAGAAAAGCAAAATACCCTGTGTAACATTGGGAGTAAATTATTATTTTAGGCAATATAATGCTATGAAAACAGTAAAATAAAGGACATATGCAATTATTTTAATAAGAAAATATGAGATAGAATAACATATAAGATAATGGCAACTTCTTGGCTACAGTTTAGAGGCATTTAAACATCAATATATCACTATTACTGCATACAATCTTAACAAAAACTGAGAATCCTGTTTTTACTGACCCACAGTGGTTTAACTTCTCACCTCGCCACAGTGCAGTAGAAATGAACAAGCTCTGTATTTCGGCATATTTTAGCATATTATGATGATAATATGACTGCTTGGACAGATGGGAATTGGTTTAAAAAGTTGGGCATTTTAAGAAATCAGAGCTGCTGTTAGAATTCATTGTAAACACCAAGAATCCAAGTTCAATTCCAAGTGTCAAACATTTCAAATCCACCTTTACAAGCCTACAGGAAGACAACTTGACATGGACATGTTAACATGCCGACATTAGCGTATAGCTCAAAGCACCACTGTGCCTATGTACAGCCTCACAGAACTGCTAGCGTGGCTGTAGACTATTGTTGATACGCAAAACATTTTGGTGGAGTATCGCTTTAATGTATGCAACTTGCACACTACAAATTCAACAGATTAAGATAAATGTTTGAAACATCTTTCTTAGAAGCTTGTAGTAATTGTTGTACATTTTAGAAAGTATGTATATTGTATTTTTTCACATCCATACAGCTATATGCATTCACACTGGGAGAGAAGTGTATGCGACTGGGTAATTGCATACGGAGTTACATACATTTGCACTTGGAAGCTGCCCATCACACTCTTCTGTTTTTGGCAATAGAGCTAATCCACTAGAACAGCCGGGGTTAAGTGAGAGGTTAAGGGAAACATGATGGTACTGTAGGGCAACATTAAAGCAGCAGAAAGCACTACACATTCACTTCCCTACCCACATTTTTCCGCTCTAGTGATTCTGGTCCAAATCCTGCTGTGCTAACCTTTAGGCTACTACAGCCCCAATTAAACTTCAGTTTAACAACAACTCTTCTAACAGTGGATTTCTCAAGTCAGTCATTATTCACAATGCTTTTTTTTTTTACCACCACTTTTGCAAATACAGCACTGTAAGCATGTCTTCTTTGGTGGAGTGTGCCACTCATGCTGCTCCGTAAGGTAAAGTGCACAATGAGCACATTTGCTTCAAATATGGAACTATCATTTTCAGAGTGGGGGATCATAGTATTCAAATCCGTATTTAACCTTTCAAGGCAGGAGGATTATGCAGCAAAGTCTCCATTCCAAGCGGTTTCCTCGCCCCCTACTCCCCTGCCATAATAATGATCATTATCATCATTGTGTGAAAAGAGGATTATCATATCGTTATATAAACCCAGGAACACCCCTACTATTATGAAGTAATTTCACTCTCATCAGTGGACCGGTACTGTGTATGACAGTCAGCTGAGCTGTCACAGGTGACCATGGCAGTCTTCCATCATTCTCTGAGCTGGCAGAGTCTGCTGTGAAGGAGGATAGAGAGGCAGTGTCTCATTTGAACCACAAAATGAAAAAGATTAGGAAGCAGCAATCAGTGTCTAAAACATGGTGTCTAAAGGAACGTCCATAACTTGCGCAACATCTTTTTGTATGATTAGTGATAGTAAATGAAAATTGCTCTCTTTAGGAGAATGAGTAATTTATTTATTTCTTTTTGTGTTTAGTCATTATATTAATGATGATTGTGCCAGAATGGCTGTTTCAACTCCATAGTGATGAGAAAAAAGGGGCTTAACCAGTTGCAGGAGTGTGGTAATATGTGCTCATAACACAAATGTATACTGGTGATGTAATATAAAGACACAAGCACAGGGTTTGAGCAAGAGCACGCCATTGAAACAATCATGTCCCATCATTACAAACTCCCTGCATCCAGTTGTCCCCATTAAATCAAGAGCATGTTAGCAGGCTTCTCATTTTTAGATTTTAAAAATTGCATCAACATTTCTTTTGATTGTGAGTTAGCCAAAATACAAAATGAAACTCTTGGCCATTATCTGGTAAACGTGCATCGCAAGCCACTGTCAGTCTATACAGTCTGACGAGGTTGTATTTTAGGAAGTGAAATGGACCTATGTATCATATATATATATATATATATCATAGATATTTTAGAAGTTAGTGCTTGTTTCAGCTGTTCTAGAAGACCAACAGAATGAGTCTGTCAGTCAATAAACCAACTAGCGTTAGCAGCCTTCACATGTAATTTTCCAGTCCTGTACATTGTAGCAATACTTTAAGTGCATCACATTAATATTCTAATCACCCTTAATAGGGATCCCCGGACATTCAGAGCTGAGCAGCAGCTTGTTCTTTCAGTCTGTGAAACCATAATGTTAGCTAATGTAACGTTACGTTAACGAAATGTTAAAGTGACTTATCAGCAGTTTGTCACTATTTACTATATGTTGAAATACATATAATGTCACTTGTAATGATGAAAAAGAAAAAAGTAATTTTAGGTATCCCAGTTATTATCAGTAGACAGTACTACAGTAAATTGTTCTGGTTTTCTGGATGACCTTTGAAGTTATTTTGAAGTAAAATTCTGATAAAATATTTGGCAGTGGCATAGTTAAGTCCTGAGTACTTGCTCACCATATTTTTCAACCAAATAATTTTACAATTTCTTTAAAAAAAAAGAAAAAAAAGAGTTAAATGTCTAATAAAATACATCTGATATCAATTCTTGTATTATTTTAATACTATTTTGTTGCATTCACTGGGTGTACAGCTTTCACAGTATTATTTAGTATAGTTTATTGTCCAAGACACCCAAGAAAAGTATTAATGGGTCCATTTTACCTCCTCTCAGACAGTCCTGGCTCAAACACTGCAAGCATATAGGTTGTAAGATACTGTATTTATTCTTTAATGCAATTGGTTTGCATATGGAAGCAGTGTATTTTCTGAAAGGGACACTAGCACCATATTGTGGATAAAGTCAGCACTACTGGACATTGATTACAAAAACTACTAGTGACAAACATACAGCCACCTTACTCAAGAGGTGCTTTTCTTTTGCTTTTCTTGTCTAATTATTTACACTGTGCCACATGCTGTCATTTTAAAACTCAATAGCGAGGTCAGTTCTGTCACTTCCAGGAACCCCAATGTTTCTGCATCTCTGTGGGTACAGTCTTAAACATATGGACTCTTTTAATTAAATCATACCTTGACTCAGTCCTTCTCAGTCTTACTGACAGCAAGGTCATTAAACTATTAAAGGGAGTCACAGGCAAAATAGTTGTGAGCAGATTGAGGCAGGAAAGGTTAATTAAATGGCCATTGCTTCTCCTTACCTCAAGCAAATCAGCATTCTTCTATCCCAGACAGGCCAACGTGAGAGAATGTGGCTTTTTTTTCATGCTGCACAAGATGTGTGAGCACACGGCAATTTTTTTTCTGTGTTAAGGGGGGAAAATGGTTTATCTCTAAAAAATATTTTTACTTCTCACTATGCTGATACAAAACTGTGGCCTCTTCCTGTGAACCCTGCAATACATTAAAACTAAGGAAACAAAAGCAGTGAGATAGCACCTCTGTGTCTGGTGTGGTTAAGGACAAACCGTTTTAGAGTGCTTCAGAGATAACTCTAAAACATCCGCATATTAAATGTGTATTCCTTTCTTATTACTGTTTGCAGAAAGGGTCAAGACTTGCCATCACAAAGCTCATTTCAAATTATTTTGCTTTTAATTCATCAGCACTCTGCATATTGGAAATTAGTCTCATTTTCACTTTGGTTTTTCCTTGCAAAATTCCAAAAACATTGTAAAACATGAACATACCCCTTACAGTCTTAAGGTATGCAGCAAGCTTAACAGCTTACTGCGTCCCATATGAATAACAACATCTTTAGCTTTAGCGCTGACAAGCTTTGTCTACCTCACTGTGCCACTGTAGCTGTAAGACATTTTTCTTTAAATATAATCAAATCAAATCCTACTGTGAACATAAAGATATTCATTCCTTTTCAAAGACACCAATCACTGAAAAAATTTAATCTCAACATTCTTCTCCACCCTGCAACTTCACCTTCCTGGTACTGTTATGATTTTGCGGTAGATTAGAGACGAGATGGAATCTGTATTGTGGCTACAATCACAGCCCACTATTATAACTACCTTTGCATCAGACAATACAGCATTTTAACTGTAGACAGCTCTGATGGATTTTACAACAGGTGGAAGTGATACTTTACAGATCTGGAGAATTGGAGAATTTTATCTTCTCCATACCTGCTGCTGGAATTCCATAACAACCTCTCAGTGTTTTGTCTGTGAGTTGTCTTCAAAAGCTAACTTAGTCTTTGTGATAATCTACACATACAGTATGTACTATAAATATCAGAATTGGTAAGTTACATGTAAGTTAAGTTCATGAAGGCTGTATGATATTTTAAAGATCAGATAAAACATTAAACAACATTAAAGGTATAACACTGTCCATTCCAATGGTGTAAGCAAATGTGATGAGAACTACATTGTTCACACTCTCCAGGATGGTTAGGGTATGTTAAATTTACACTGGTTCTCTCATAGTGTTAAATCGTACCCCCAAATCCCAACGTTTTCTTCCAGCTCACTGTTAATGTTTTGATACTCAACACTCTTGTTTGTGATTGGACCGAACCCAAGTCAATTCATTGTTTATTCAATGCGGTGCTAGATTGGATCAACCGGAGAAACCGACGAGCTACGAACTGATTGGCTGTTGAAACAGGGACGTGCCTTACATTCTAAAACCAGCCACTGGCGACTCTTCAAGCTGAGTCACAGGCGGCACCATCAGTCGGCTTGAGTCGAGCAGAGATGGGCCAGATCACACCGCTGCAACTTTTCCTTGCAACGTTCTCAAACGGTTTCTCCAGTTGATCCAGTCTAGCACCACACTGAATAAACTGAATTGACTTGGGTTCAGTCCAATCACAAACAAGAAGAGTTGTCCCTCCCTTTCCGTAATCTGAAATTATGTTTTGTGTAATGTTGTTGTGTTTTGTGAAATGTTGTTGTGTTTTGACCTTCAGGGCCACCGTACTTTTTTAACACAGTGCAATGTCATTGGCCTACTGTAGTCTGCCAAATGAAAACTTTGTACTTAGCAATAACATCAGGATCCTAACATGCTTACTATGACAATGCTAACATGCTGATGTTTAGATAATATTTACCATTGCCACCATCTTAGTTTTGCATGTTAGCATGCTAACAGTTGCAAATTAGCACTAAACAGAAAGTACAACTGAGGCTGATGGGAATGTCATTACTTTTGCAGATATCTGATCATAAACCAAAGAATTGGACACATTGACATTTTCTCCTGATGATGGCGCTAGATGAAAAGTCAGAGGATTACCAACATTATTACAATTCATCCTGAGGATTGCATGAATGTCCATACCACATTTCAGGGCAAGACATTTCAATCAAAACATCAACCTCATGGTGGCAATAGAGGAAAAGTCAAGGGACCTCCAAAGTCAGTGGGATACATCATCTGGAACCATGAATGTCTGTACAAATATTTGTGCCAATCCATCCAGGCGATGTCAAGATATTTCACTGCAAAAATGAAATTGTGACCAGGTTAAGGCACTAGATGATAAGTCAGGGGATCACCAAAGTCATTAGGAATCATCCTCTGGGGACCATGAATGTCTGTACAAAATGTCAAGGTAATCCATCCAATAGTTGTTAAGATATTTCAGTCTGGACCAAAGTGGTGGACTGATCGACCAATCAACCAAGAGGTTGGCATTGCCATCCCTAGCATGATGTTGCTAGCATGGCTAGAAACACCAGAAATAAACAATGAATCCTTTACAGTTCCTCAGCTTCAATTCAATACTAAAAATGTACAACCACAGACCTGTAACTGAACAGTAACTTTAAGATGCCAGTATGGAAACTTACATAGAAGTGCGAAATATATCTCTCATTACAAATTGTCTAGTTATACCAATAGCATGAAGCATGACCTAAAGTATAATATTATTAAACTCTTCCATTAATTGAATCCATTAAAAGGTACAGATAAATTGGTTTGAATGATTTTCCCATTTTACAACAAATGCTAATTTGCTGTCCCTTTTGTCACTGACTCCCCCAAAATAACTTTGACACTTCACACTTTGATATAAAAGGTAATACCAGATAAAAAGGTAAAGGCATAATTATATTAAATAAGTGTTTTGAGCGGATCTTGTTTTCAATGAGACTTTGTGTCATTTTCATTTATTGTTGTCATAAGGGGGCGATGTGAAGCCCTTTGAGATTGTAACAGTAATAAACGACTGTAAAAAGTAAACCAGACTTGATTTTGAGAATGTGCTATTCTTTGCCTGCTGTGAGCTTTGTTCTGTCAAACACTGAGTCAATAATCTATGCAATACCATGCAACAATTTGGACAGTAACAACGTGATAGCAGAGACAGACACAGTAGGAGGAATAAAACGCAGAAAGTCAATGTTGTTGACAGCCAAACAACTCCAACTCTACTTCCATTCAATGTTTCATGTTAATGTTTATTTAGCAACACCACATTAAAGCCAAGACAAGTGGACGGCATATGGTGTTTAATAAGTACCAACAAGGGCTTATGTCATTATCCCATGGTCAGTGATCCAGCAATGATAGTTTTAAGTAGGTAAACTCAACGGTTTGTTGGTTACAGGTCAACAATAACTTTCATGGATTTTCAAATGTAGTTTTGGACTGAAGCTAATATAAGCTGTGTTCAACATGGGTGCGTGAGTTAATATACACAAATAATTTACAAGTTTTAAATCATAAACGTAACTCTAGGTTGATATTACTTATAAATGAATTGAAAAAACTGATTTGAAAAAAACTCAAAAACATATTAGTTAGTACTAAACTTTATGGCCCCTATGTGTTAATGTTAATGTTTTGCTGATGTTGTTTTTCAGCATCTGAAGCAACACATATATTTTCTCCAGAATGGGCCAAAGTATGGTTAAATATAATGTATACTGCTTACAGTACCTGTGTCACTCGAAAGGTTAACCGGTCACATTTTTCACTCATGACTACATTCACTTACATTAAAAACCAATTTTAAACAGCTCTTGATGTGAGCTGCAAAGGGAAACAGTTAGCTATATTAGCCATGAGTGTTTAGGACCTCCTCCTAAAACAGACCATCTGGCACAGGTGTGCCTTATTACAGAGACCTAATTGGCACATTTGTATACTGGTCAAAAAAAACATACCAACTATTAAAAATGGAAATTAAATCTTTTTTTTAAACACAAAAACAACTTTACTGCTCTTTTCTTTTGTAGAAGTGACCTTAAACAATTACACTGCATCAGTCTCAACATGTTTACTAAAAAAAAAAACAGGAAAGAAACGGAAGAAAAAAAATCTTGTGATGTAATTAAAGCAAAATGGTTGTCCTTAAAATGGAATGGTTTTCAGCACTAGATGCTTGCTAAACTGTGGCTGCGCAATTTGTAAAGTATAACTATAGTCCTGTATACAGTATGTACTATTACAGCTTCTGTGTAGTGTGTGATTTAGCTGTTGAGTGAAATAAGAGTGAAATAATGAGCTTTCAGCCATTAAACATACCAACAATGACCAGTATTATCATTCTATTGGCTAGGTGAAGCCTTGTGGCTACATGAAGACAACAGTAAAGACAGAAGCACTGAGTCCCAGGTGAGGTGTTAGAACTTGTGCCTGTGTAATTAAAAAGGATGAAAGTGCTGGACTGAATTATGAGATACGGTGCATTGTTTAAGGCACAATGTGGTAGTCTATGATGACTATACTCAGAAGATGAAGTTAGCATGGCCTCATCTTTTGTGTTCACATGGCATGTAAGCATGATCAATGAATTACTTCGTCAGGTGGAGGTGCCAAGTGGAAAAGAGCTGCAGCCCACAGGAGGCGCAGGTAGAGTCTCAGCCTCTGGTTCGATCTCACAGCTGCTCAGGCAGTGATTAAAATGTCTTCTCTGTTTCCTATCTGTACACTTATTTTAAGAAAATGAGATTCAAGTATTTCATAATGGACTCAATTTGTAGTGTTCACTTGACAAACAGGTAAAAATGCTGGCTCTAAATTGTTTGCATGTATTCGACATAAACCTGGACTATATTGATAGTCCCGTTTTTCATAATGTTACCCAAACTTCCTGAAAAACTGACAAGGCCACTGCAAGAAACTTCAACAAACACACAACAAGCTTTGTTTCCCTCCGTGTTATTCTGGTTATCAGAAATGTCGCTGGTCCATAACTTGTTTCTCAGCTACTCCTTGACATTGAAAAGAATGCCGTGATTGCACATCAGCTTTCTGTGGGTATCTTCCCTATTGTGGGATTGTGACTGGGCCAAGGTACGCCAGATACATTTTAATTACAGTGCTCTTCACACAGCTAATCTGAGAAAATACGTTGTTAGGGAGCTGCGATAGATCAATTTGCACAGGGGATGTTTATCCCGCTTTCACCAGGTATGATCTTCTTTACTGTATGGAGGGAATCTGCAGCACTCAATTCATCCCATGAAACAATAAGCATTGCTTATCTCACAGTAGAACAGATATCTGCCATTCTCTTGTCTGAGGACAATGTCACACCAAACTGTTAAAAAATGTGGCAATTTAATGTGACCTTGATTGACCGCAAAAGGTACATTAATACACCTTATATTGTAATATGACTCCTCCTTGTCATCTTGGCCTATAGTGGAGGATGAGCGAGAAATTTTAAAATGTTATGGAAACCACTGCTGAGTATTTACCCTGGGAAGAAGTACCTGACAATGGTTGCTGTAGTAGTACAATGTAAACTTTAAATAGATGTTACTAAAAGAGAAGCTGAGAAGGTTCAGTGTTTACTGACTTTGTCCAAATAATTGTGGGAAAAAATAGAATGGATACATTCTATTTCATAGGCTTTACATTTGTTGGTCTTCCTTTGAAATTCTTCAAAAAGAACATAGCAAGAGCAAGTATTTATTTGACTAGCAAGAAGTTGTGACAATGGCAATGAGCTGTTTTTCAAGTTACTGCTTCTCCTTTGAAAGACTATATCTTACTACTTAGTGGAGTTTAATTGTATATCTATTTCAGGAAACTGTGAACATCGAAGAGGCACTAAAGGACTGCTTCCTCCAAGCCATGATTACCCATCTGCTTACAGGTGTTGGCTGTGTGCTTCACTGCTTGATAGGGAAGGTAAGTGACAGTGCACGAGCTGTGCCAATATAGAAAAATAAAGGAAAAGATGAAGGTGAATACACTGACAATGGAAAACATCCAAAACAAGCGCATAAAAACTAGACACATGACAACCAGTATGAACCAACAACAGAACAAAGACTGGCAGGGAAGCTCAGGTAAGCGGAATGAGGTGATTGAAGGGCAGATGGGCGTGGCAGGATCTTGCAGGGGAAAGTCTGAGGACATCTGGAGGATTAATGAAAAATAGCACTGGGAAAACACACATTGGGCAGGAAAGGAGGCACAGGAAGACAGACTGTGACAGTTTTAGTTTCATTTGAGTTAAATTATGGTTAAATGGGTTGTTTTCCAGCAGTGGGTCTCATATACATACAGCCTTTACAGACAGGAAGCTCTACTAAAAAGTTTGAACATTGAAAAACCTTGATCAGCCTCTACTAAACTAAAACAAAAAAGATTTGAACATTTATCTCTCCTGCCAACATATTCATAGAGGGTTTGGGCAGTTTAAGAAGCAAACAAAGCTCAAGGTTAAGCTGGCAGATAAAGTGTGAAGAGGCTGGTAGTTCATTGTGCTGTACTGCTCATAATTATACACAACAAAAACTGCCATCCATCTCTTTCTTTGACAGGGGAGAGTGGTCAGAGTCAGGGAGTTGAGTTAAATGTGAGGAAGCAAAAATTGCCTTCATTGCTGCCCTGGTATTACCTATGCAGATCTTTATCGGGAGGGCCAGTGACTCTATTGTGACTGTTTTGCTGGCCTTACAATGGCTTTCTGTGCACCCATGCTACCAGAAGATTGGCTGAAATTATATTCTTTTCATGCTTGGCTAGGCTGCAGCTTAGAAACAAGCTGCTTATGGAAGCCAGGGGAAGATTGCTGATAATAGGAGCTTCACATCCAGTTGACCTTTTTCCTACTCTCTTTTCCTCCTTCGCAATAGCTCAATTGCAGTGACAGGAGAAAAGGAAACAATCTGTCCCATAGAGGACACACAACCTGCACCATCTAAGCCAAGGCCTTGGCACTGAATGGCAAGGTCTTGGCTCCTTGCAACCAATACTGTGATTTCCACTGGGCCTAAAAGGGATTGCCCGGGCTTAGTCATTATTTCTGTCTGTCAATTTCCACATCTCCTTGCATCTTGTTGCCTACAGCTCGGATTCCAGACCATCAGGTCTCTGACCTGCAAGGTGGCCACAGGCTGTTTGCCACAAGGCAGCAAAACATCTGAAAATCCTCAATTTTATCTGCCCTTTGTACAACATATAAATACAACTTTATAGGCAGAGTTACAAAAATATTGCAGACTCTGGAAAGCTGTACACAAAGTTGGAGGCCTTCATACCCTAAAATTACTTAGATAAATGGAATAGTGGCCCAAAAACATAGGCTATTTGGGGGAAAGAAAAGAAAGAAAATTATTGAATGAATTATGCGCACTCCAATCTCATTTTACATACAGTATTTTAACTGCCAACATTTTGCATTTTGTTACTTTTACAATATGGGCATGTGACCACTTTAAAAAGTATTGTTTAGGGTTGGGCGATATGTTAAAATTTTCCAACTGGCCACCGTCACCCCCCAAACAACCGGCGATTGCCGATGTATTCGCTCATTCAGTCACTGCCCTGTTTTGTGAAAGACTTGTCGGAAATCAGTTCAACAAGAAGGTGCATAATATGGCCCAACTCCAACTGCCAGTTCCTATTCACACATGCTTTGAATTGCGCTTTACAGGTTAATTATTTACCAAGTTGAATTCTCGAGGAGGCAGACCATTAAATTTGCATAATAAAATCACAAAAATCACAAAAAATTGCCTCCAAAAAAAACAAACAACTGAGATGGACTTGCCAATCGCCGATAGCCGATATATTCGTCCAAGCACCGGCCAACCCTAGTATGGTTAAGGCCTGATTAACGTTGCTAACTAAAAGCTCTTGGTAAAAAGGGTCAGTTCATCAAAGTTACAAAAAAAAAGATACATGCAGTCAACAGTTTTCATAAGGAATACTTCTTCAATACCTTCATTCATGCCTTCATTTTATTAGTCAAGGCAAAACAGATACCTCACAAAAACCACATGCCAACATCAAAGACACACGCCCCAACATTCCCTTCTTTCTTCCTTCTTCTTTACTTTTCATTTATCATTAACTGTATCAGTGCCACATTACTTCCTGCATCAACGCCGAACATTGCCACTGAATACAAATTGCAAATGCAGAATAGCTGCATATGAATGTATTTTAAAGGGCATGTGGTTAACTTGTAGGCAGTGAGTGATGTCAAGTTAACCACATGCACCATAGTGTGAGTGATGTTAACATTTCTACATTTTAATTTGATACAACATAATCATCCCTTTACTCGAGTATATCCATATGCAACTTTATACTTCCACTCCGCTACATCTCAGAGGCAAATAGTGCACTTGTATATCCCACTATAGTTAATAGTTACTTGTCAGATAACAATTTTTTTAATACCATTCCAGTCCAGTGAAAACCATGTAACTCATGTATCTTCTTAAGCTTAAGCTAAGAAAACTATTTAAACTATTTAAATCGTCATAAAGCTGAAAACAGATCTGTTTTTCTGAGCTTATAGAATATGATGCATTGCTAGATTAAACTACCCAACAGTATACAAAGTTAAAGTTAAAACTGATACAACCTTAAACATCTACAGCAGTAAAATGCAACATATATATCACATAATAGTAAAACACTGACAGGGACTATTTAACTGCACAATGACTACTTTTACTTTTGAAATGTGAAGGAAATCTTCTGATAATACTTACATGCTTTTACTTTAAGGTTTTGAATGCAGGGCTTTAACTTGGAGTATTTTCACAGTGTAATATTGTTACTTTTACTTAACTAAAGGATCTGAACTGCTTACGTGCAAGTAAATTAGGGCCTTATTTATCATTGTCTACTGTATGTGCAGCACAGATTCATGTAAAACTGGAGTCAAACTTATCTGTTCAGTACAGCAGTAAATGAGATCATTTCATGAAATACATAATGACAAAAAATGTATTTGCTAGCTTGGGTTATTTACACTGCTCATGTCTTAGGCTGGTTATGGTGAGGCCGCACACACTCCTAAAGAAAACCTCATTTAAGCATGGTCTATCCACACTCTCAGTCACCAAAATGTTGTTTTACCAACACAGAATATGTGATCTTGTAGCAGTTCAGATGTTAGTTTCTTACCATAGATGTTCTTAGGAAATATAGTATGAACTCTTTGACTGAACAGCTATCGAAAAGGTTACTTTAGCAACAGCAGTAATCTGAGTAGAACGAAATTTAAAGCAACAAACACGACTATGGGCGTTTTCACACCTGTAGTTGGTTTGCGCTGGTCTGAATCAGTTGAGTTTGTAACTTGGAGCGCTTCCCACTTGGTTCGGTTTCTTTTCACACAGAGGAAAAATCCAAGTGAACTAAAATGCATCACTGCAAACCACGTGAGAACGTTCACTTCGCTTATTGGTCAGATCCAATAGATTGGTCAGAGCCAGTGTCTGGGGCAGGAGCAAGAAAGTACATACAGGAAGAAGGCCCTGTGTTCTGGACTAGTAAATATTTCTGTGAGAGAAACATTTTGCTGGTTCATCTTCCAGCTTGCTGCTACTACTAGAAACAGTTTGCGGGCTCTGCTGCATCCCAGAATGCAAAGCACACCTGGCTACAGGAGCCGTTTAGCCCAAACTTGCGGAGTACGCCTGATAGTTAGGTCGGATCGAGGTCGGATCACGTTCTCACCACAAACGAACCGCTCCAGAGTCCCGAGTGCAATTACTGTGTTCACACCTGCCCAAAACCGCACTAACTGGGGCAAACGCACCAGGGTTCATTTTAACTGAACCAAACAGGTTAGGTATAAAAATGCCCTAAGGAGCATACCAACTGAATACAGTTCTTTTGTCTTATTCATTTAAGTGGGTTAGGAAGTCATTAAAAGCTAATTCCCTGCTTGTTCATTCTTTGACGAAATCTTGCTGCACACAGACTTGACATGCATGCACGTTGAAATACTGTATATATCATCTGTAGTCTTAAATTGGGGAGGTTGAGGAGGAAAGGGGATGTAACTGGTTTAGCTGATGCCAGAAATGGTTTTTTACAGGTCTTCAGCAACTCTGAAAATGTCAGATCTTGGACCCCAATATCTTAAATATATACAAAAGTAGCTTTTTTTGCAGGTCAGCACATACTCCCACTCCATTACCAATACTGACTTTGGGGATAGCTGGGAGATTTTACAAACCCAGTAGAGTAAATTAGATGTAAAATGAAATGCTCCGAAGTGCCTGGAACCTTCGTTTCTACTACTTACACACACACCCCACAGTGTAACTGTCTCAGAGACATGTTTCATTGAGATGTTTATTTGATATGTTTCTGTCATAAATTCATGATTATTTAAGTTCATACAGTAATTAAAATGGATTAATGTAATATAAATAAGATAAGGTTAAAAGGGTAACAATGTTATGTTGTGGTCTGGTAGTCTCGTGTTTCCTGTGTTTTTGCCCTAGTGTCTCCCCTGGTTGTGATTATCTGTTGATTTTCTTCACCTGTGTCTCGTCACCCACCTGGTTCTGTTTCCCTCATTTGTCTCATCTCTATTTAGACCTGTCTGTTCCCTGTGTGCTTGTTGGTTCATTGTCCTTGTTTTTTGTCTTCGTGCACGTCCTGTATGCTGTGTGCTCCCTGCCTGCCCGTTAGCCTACCCGCCTACCCACCTGTCGTTATTTGTCCTCAATAAACCTGTCTAAGCAACTCCCGTCGTCGTGTCTGCATTTGGGTCCTCCACTCTCCCTGCTCCTTTCCGGAAACCCCCCTTGACAAACAATGATTAAAAAAAAATATACCACCTTAAAATAATGGTTGGCTAAAAATGTAGGGCTCGTCATGTAAAGTTGTGTTTGATGTAGAGTGTAACGGGTCACATGACCAAAGTTTAGTTAAGAGCATAACTGTGGGATTATGGGTAAGAAACAACATGAATGCAGAGGAAAGACATATGGCCCCAAAATAACCATATTCTGCACATGGTCCAAGAGGTGCACACGGTAATTGTGTTTCACTTGGTTTACATTTGTGAATTTTGTTTGATATCCGTTTACATGGACAATGTGATACGTTTTCAGTAATTCTATTTGATTTCATCACATTTTGGTTGTGCTAACGTGTTTGGGTCTGTTATCTAGCTTGAGAGACTTTAAAATGACTGAGAGATGTATATTTGAAACTTTGTACATCTTTTTCTGTAGTTTTCATGGTGTCTGATGACGAGAGAGAGAGAGACAAAACAAATCTTCAAAAGGCATCTGTATGAAGCGTGGCCATTATTTCATCGGCCCAGTGTAGTTACACCACGTCAGCTTGAACATGAAGGAATGCCTTGTTTTGCTGCCGGTGTGTGTGGTTTCTAAAGCAACCTCGCAATAGTTTGGTAATTACAATTGCTCCCTGTTTTATAATAAAGAGACAAAGAAGACCAGGGATAGACGCTAATATTTTTAAGCACTGGCCACACGGGCCACTAAGCCCCTAAATTTGGTGGCCAAAGTACATTTTTGGTGGCCCAAATGTAAAGTTATATAAAAACAATACAGAAAAAGGAATTTAACACAACTTAACACAGCCTTCCATAACTGTGACACTAAATGAAAAGACATTAAGAGAATGAAAATATATTTTTATAATGAGAGAAGGCAATTTCTGAAGAATGCTGGCTGTTGAAAGGCTTACACTAAACTGGATAGCTGGCTTTAAATGTTGAATAATACTGAAAATGTATGAATGATGTGGAATATAAATGTATGAATGAATAAAACCAACTGAAAATATGAATTACTAGATGTGAGTTGGAAAAGTGGGAAATTGTCTATTTAGTATGAATGGGCTTGAAAAGTTGAGTACATATAATGTAAGAAAGATGTGAAACACTTTAAGGTTTGAATGGAGTTTGTAGTTTAATTTATGAATAAGTAAATAAATCTTGAAAATCCAGCATTGTCTGTGGACACCAGACAAGATTCTGTTATCATCTATGGGCTTTCATTTTAAAAAACCAGCCTTGTTCATGTCCACCGCCCTCCCCCCAGTAACCTCCTGTTACCATCTGGGACTTTTATTTTGAAAATCTAACATTGTCTGTGGCCACCCGATAAGCTCCTGTTACCATCTGAGGGTTTTATTTTGAAAATCCAGCTTCCACACCAGACTGCGTGTGTGTGTCTGTATGAGTGTGTGAGACAGAGGTAGATTTGATTTGTGAATTAAGGATTAGGATTTGAAGATTTCTTCCATTATACAAATATTGTAGTAGTAGTAGTAGTAGTAGTAGTAAAGGCTGAAGTAGTAAAAATCCCCTCAAAGACAGAAAACCCAATTTATTTGTGTATTTGTTAGTATCTGTATGTGTTAGTGTATTACTGTGTGTGTGTGTGTGTGTGTGTGTGTGTGTGTGTGAGAGAGAGAGAGAGAGAGAGAGAAAGAGGAAGGTTTTAATTAATTAACAGTTAAAAAGGACAGGTCACAACTGCCAAAAATAGCTGAACATCAATCCACCAATTGGAACAGAGGAACAAACTGATGGAGGTTTAATCAGCTAATCAACATCAGCTGTGTGTGTAACTATCTGTTGCCTGAAAAGTGTTCAGTCATTGAGAGAGACCTGTAAAAGTTTCACTCAGAAAAGTCACCATCAATAAAAAAAAACGTAGGTCATATTAGTGAAACGACCTCACTGTCAGCGCCAGAAGGCATTGCTGAACATGTAGATGTTTTATTTGGAAGGGAAGGCAGAGTAATCAGTTTCAAAAGTCTTCTCATTTGTGTTTTGCTGAAGAATGTAGGAGCCAAAATATCATTACAGTCAATGAGACAGTTGAAGGATTTTCTTTTGCTTTGGCAAAACTGTATGTCCTATGGCTTAAATGGTTACATGATCTGAACCAGGACAAGTTTGTCTACGTCCCAATGTGAAATGATGTATGAAGAGTAAAAATTGTGGGAATGAGAGCAAGTTAGAGACATTTTTTTAAAGATTTTACAGCTGCCCTTCACTCTATCGATGATGTCACCCACTCTAGCTCTCAACATTCCACCACATACACACTCATGTAAAACTCTCAGAAGGGCTGAAAACTGCATGAAACTTAAATTGTGACTGTGTAAAAAGTATGAATGATATGAAAAAGTTGAATTAATTTGATAAAGTACCATATGTTGTTAAAGTTTTAAAGTTTGAATGGAGTTTCTACGTGAACGTAAGAATTAGTGGGAAAAGGTTGAAGACGAGCAGGTTTGAAGGCTTTTCTCATTGACTCCCATTATAACAAAGTTTCAAAGACAGTTGAATATTTTAAAAAGTTTTAATGGAATTTGAAAAGTTTAAATACCCAGAATGTGTGAAAGATGTGGAACCTTTTGATGTTTGAATGAAGTTTCTAGCTGAAAGTATGAATGAGTAGAAGAGAGTTGAATAAATCATTTTTTGTAGAAGAACATAGGTTGTGAATGCTGGAAGCATTCACACCAATAATTTATTTAAATTGAAAACTCAAGTTCGTTATAAACATATGGTACATATTTGTGTTCCCACCAAAAGCGAATTGATCTTTGCTCGCGGTGAGATTACATACAAAGTCAATTGCGCCGGGCCAGCCGACACAAACGACGCCTGTATATAGCCGCCTGTGGGCATCCAGAGCTCTATGTTACTACTTCATATTTATACAGACCGGACAAAAAAAGACTGCTTGGAGAAAAGTAAGCGAGAAAGTTGGACTACCTGATAAGTTATGAAAATATGTGTCTGTTACTTGATTGCAGCTATTGGTTGTACTTTACCAAGTCACTAGCCCTGATCAATCCAAACTCCATTCAGAAAACAACCATTTTAAAAATTATTTGCTTGTCGCTTGCGGACTGACCTGAGAAAGCATGAATTCAGACTTTTTACGAATCGGCATCATGATGTAGTTATATCTGTTTTTGATCCGTTTATTGATCACAGCAAAATCTGTTTATTTTTGCTTCATACCACTGTAGTGGCACTGGTCAGCTGGAAGCGGCAGTCATCCAGACGCAGTTCCTGGAGAAGGTGGTGAAATTCACAGAGCTGTGTGTGCCTCCGGATGATGTTATGAACCCAGAATATGTAACGGTTGTGTTTATTCGCTGAAATGTTTAGAGGTGATTATCCTCTTTTCGATTCCTGTGTTCCTATTTTGACTTGTTACTAGAATTTGCCAAATTTCCTTTAGATTTCCAGTTGGTTGAATCTTCTCTATCTGCAAGGATTTCACACAAACTCTCAAAGAGTTAAACTGAAGTCTCACATTTTTCCACCCTTTGAGATAAAAAAAAAAACAAGAATAAAAGTGATCCAAGAGATAGCTCTGGCCCTCATGTGAGGGCCAATGGTTGCAGGGGATATGTATATCTGCAGATAAAGCCTTCTGTTCCGAAACAGTATTTACCAGGCCTTTTTAGATACACATCAGCTGTGAAGCCATGGGTCCAGCCTTCATTATACTGTGTGAATCTTCCCTCATTTAGCAGGGATAGCATCTCCTTTCTTCCACCTCCAAATACCCCTATCCACATTCCCATTCGCTCTACACAGCTAACAAGCAAGATGTTGCCATTGATGGTGGCAATATAGCTGGAGACAAATGTCTTTGTTCAGCCTTTCTCCGAGACCCCCCCAGTCTTTTTTTTTTGACAAACCTCGAAAGAGCTGGGGACTCAAAGGTGCTCAAACAGACACAACAAAGTCAGGTGGGAAGACGTGCAAAAGACCACCAGCCCATAAGCAGACAAGATAAGTAGGACAGACCTTTGAGAAGTTATCAGAGAAGGGAAAGACAATAAGTTGCAATAAATATCCAGCGGTGATCTTTTTAAGAAATTGCATCGATACAAAAAAGCTTCAAAATGTGCAGTCAAGTGTGCAGTCTCGTGTGAGAACCAGACACACTATTTGTTTTCAATTGTAAAATTGCCCAAACCTTCACATACAAAAAAAAGGACTAAATTGACCGTGAAGCAGATGTACAAAATCATACTTCTTGCGTTCTGACAACACACTTCATCATAAAGGGGTTCCTGTAAGAAAGCAGTGAAGGCGTGAGGTGTGTGACATTCTCACCAATGACCTCTCCTGCGGCGGTAATTAGAGACACTCCGTCCCGAGCTTACCGCTGTGCTTGGCGCAACTGGAGAGAGAGGAAACTCCTTTGTATCCACATGCACAGACGAGCATGTTAACTGGCCACAAATGATCACATTCTGCATGGTTTACATAGCCAAATAGACCAATTCAAATATCTAAACATGGAGTTTTGTATTTCCTTATTTTTTAATGTTCAAATAAAAATGTCTGAGTAAGGATTTTGAGATGCTACACACTCTGATGTATTTGCAGTTTAGGTCAGAAGACACCCTCTCATTGGCAAGATGCTCCCTGTGACACTCTATTGACATTTTTCCCTTGAGAACACAAGGCCCAGGAAGCATAAACATTGGCTTGCTAGGCGTACACTTGCGCTGATGTTGAGATGGGACCATTCCCCTATCAGATTTCCGTCATATTTCTCCGGCTGACTAGACTAAGCACAAGTCAGAGGTATGAGCCGATAAAGGGTGTCTTTCACACAGCAACAACACGTACCAGTGTGCTTATCACCTCAGTGCCTAACATGCAATCACAAGGAGGACAGGGGGAAGATTGTTACATTTGGTGATTTGTTTTTTTTTTTTTTTTGCTTTTGGGGACTGATAAAGAACGTGGAATCTGAGCAGGAAAGCCCGTCTCTGCAGGCACGACATGAGCCGCTGCTGAGGCAGGCCTAGATTTGTTCCTCTATGTCTTAATGTAAATAAAATGCTTTGTTGGGTGGTAACTGAAATAAACACAGAGGTGCGACCTGAAGCAGATACAGCACAGAGAAATGTAGAAAATAAGATAATGCATTTCAAATAGAAATGTCTTTAAAAAGAATGTGTCTGCCTGCATATTCTGCTTTTAAAAGGACGGAAAAAACATGTGGAGAGACATGACAAATGGAAGAAAGGAGAGAAAAATGTATATATGTATCATACACGTCTTTACTTATTACACAAGCTATTTCATATGTAGCATAAAAGGGCTTTTATTTCCATTTAAAATGTTCTGTGAGCTTTTAGTCTGAAAGCCACTGAGGCTCAGGCTCGCTTTTATTCCTTCAGCTGTAATGGCAGCAATTAAAACATATAAGGTAAACTTTTAAACAGCCTTTTCTCCGGCATGAAAAACACTGTGTAGCAAAATGGTAATAATATATTCATCCTTAGGTAAACATCCCTGCCATGTCCTTTATAAACAACGGCGGTGAACAAAATGAAAGTGATAATTTCTCTCCCTTTGAGAATTCTCTTCTTTAATTCTGACAGTAAACTCGTGGCTGTTACGGGGTGTTAAGTAGGATTTAAAACTTGTCAGACAAGACATGTTTGAAATTGCTTTAAATAAGTGCACTGTGTTGCTGTCAACCACAGGCTTAGAGGAAAATATCCCTACAATTGAAGCACTCATCTGGGCTCAGAGAGCTGTGCCCCAGCAACCACCGCCAAATTCTTCCTCCTTGCTCACCGACTTGAAGCCCTGTGAGCCAGCACCCCCTGCTGGACGAAGGATGCACTGCCAGGGTCCTCATCTACAAAAGCTCGTTTTCATCTGCATGGTCAACTTTGAATTCTAACATCATGATTTCAAAACAGCATTAAGAAAAATGGTGCCAGGGGTCAAATCAAGTACATTTTGGACCTTAGAAACCTCCACCTGGAGAGCTTTTGTTGCCGTAGATTTAGTTTTTGGCCTGCTATGCACCTCTTTGTTTAAAACTCCCGTTATGAGCCTTCACTGGAACTATTGTGTGTCAAAGTAAACCAGCCTCACTCCTACCACCTTCCTCCCACCACGTTTTAAAATGTCGATATTGTCAATTATGTTAGTGCTGTTGCATTACAGTGATACAGAATCACTGTAACATGATATTGAGAGCCACTAGCAGGACTATTAACAGTATCTCCACACAGAAAAAGAGCAACAATATGATTTTAATTTTAGACCCATGGAAGTTTTCAGATTCCACCTTGAGTCTTTCGATTCCCGCAGCTTGTAAAGCTCTACCGAGATCTACAGAAAAAAAACATTGATTCTGCAAGCAAGAAAAACTGCACTGAAATATTTAATAAGGAAAAATGTTACAAGAACCCACTAAGTTCACTCACAGCATGATAACTTCTCCGAGTGATTGCTGTGAGGACTTAATTGCTGATAAGTCAAGCCTTCATCCTCACTATGTGCTCATTGTGATTGAGAAAGAGCAAGAGAGTCTAATCTGTCACTAAAAAAGAATACTTTTGTCATGTGTAATAAAAAAGACATTTAGTACAATAGCTTATATTGGTACATCCTGTATTTTTTATATGTTCGCTATTGAAGTTCCTCAGATATTAGAGAAAATTCTCTATTTTCAAACTGTTTCATATGGTTTTATTTTCTCTAAAAGTACAATTACTTGTTCAAATTACAAGCCAACACTTCTCAGTTTAAGATGACTTTAAACAAATTTTTATAGCATGACACAAATTAATCTGCAGACATTTTGATAATCAGTTAATAATTTTATTCTTTGGTTTCAGCTCCTCCAGTGTCTGTTTTATTTTGTTGTAAACTGAATATCTTTGGGTTTCAGACAAAATAAAGCATTTGAAGACGATACCTTGGACTCAAACAAACAATGAATCGAGAAAACAATCTGCAGATTAATCGATGATGGAAATATCTGTTAGCCTGCGTCCATATTTCAAACCCACACGGATCTTAAAAATGTGCCTTTTTCCAATAAATTCCCAATCGCTCTCAGTCAAAATGTACCATCATTTCATTCTATATATAAGCATGAAACAGGAAGCGGCCACAACAACGTAGCACAACCTCCATTTTTCTGTATATAAATGTGACTTGAAAGAGTTAAAACAGCTGTTGTCGAGTGCATCACGCAACTTTTTGTATTAGTGCTACAACTTTGGCTGCTGGGGCTCATATTGCTAGTATTTCCCAGTGAAAAGAGGAGGGAAAGAAGGAGCGGGGTTGTGATTTGAGGGACTAAACCTCTACAGCACCTTGTCCTATGATCTGGCACACTCTCCTGCCAAGACGAGTCTTTATCATACAAAGGGATTAGATTGCCCAGTGTAAGTGCCTTCAAGTTATTAGCACCTTCTTATACAAAGTATAACAGCAAACCCAAAGACATTGATTGCAGGGAACAGTTCAAATATGATTTCCTTATAGCTATTAATATGTATGCCTTAAATAGAAGCACACCACTAAGCAGCTTATGATATTATGAAAAGAATGTTCCCTCAGGGGCATAATATGCCAGCAGTGACAGTAAGGAGAGATTCGTATTTACCCAGATTGGCTGTACTTACGTCAAGCATTCTCAGAGCTTGTGGGAGGGAAGATGGGGCAGTGGCAACAGCTCGGTTTCGATAAGCACTTACCGTGAATAAAAGACAAGCATGAAAGTGAGGTTTAGCCTCTTTAAAGATTCCCGACCAAATGTAGAGGCAGATAGGGCAGGTGCCTTTGGTTCCGGACGTGATTAGCCGTCTGTGCAGCACTGTTCCCACAGAAATGAGACATAGCAGAGACATTGTCCAAGCTTGTCCAGGTGGGGGACCTGTCATCCCAAACCAGAGCTTAGCAGTGCAGTGCTTGGAGCGAAAGATTAGGACCCAGGAATTCAGATTTTTCTTTTTTTTCCATCTCTCTCTCTCTCTCAATGAATGCTTAATTCAAAACTGTTTTTTTTACCCCGTTCCTTCTGCTTGCCTCACATCAGCTTTCATTCTATTTTATTCATCTTTACCTTCATTTTATATTGATAATTTGTACCTTGTTACCTTATACGCTTCTGTGTCATGCAGACATTTTTAGGCACAAGTGTTCTTGACAGACGCCACCACGTGCGCCAGTGAAAATAGGACTCTGTGCACTCTTTCTCCTGCTTTGTTAAGAGATGCAACATATTACTAATTAACAGTCATCTGTATAACTGTATTAATTCTTTCTTATGACCCGTGCTTAGATCATCTCCAGAAGAAAATGATCCTTTGAGGTACATCAAGCACAGATCCTATGAACACTGACACATCTAATTAGGGGGAGCAGGGTGTTACTCAGTGTATTCCATTCTAATGTTTGATTTGCTTTGGGTTTGTGATTGCAGGACTTGTCAGCACAAATCCGAGGAATGGGAAAAATGGAAAAATTAGGGCAGCGACACGTAATACATAACAGTTTTTATTTCTTCAACAAGGCTCCGTGAAGCTGGTGAGTATAAACATGAAGGGTCAAAGGTGTTTATGGTAGGGGTAGAGAAAAAAACCGATTCTTGCAACTGTCTCGATGCAGAAAACTCAATAAACGGAAATGTAAAACTCGACATTATGATCACCTGTAACAATTTCGTAAGACCAGGCTCTACGTTCCTTACAGCTGAACCAATTGGATGGTGAAATGTAACGGACATAAGACATGTGCGTCGTGTTTACGTTCTAAGCTAGGCTACTTCTTGAGTTTTGGTGAGGATGGCTGAGCGTGAGCAACTGAAGATGGATACAATCCGACTGGATTTCCGTTTGGCGAGTAAATCTCGGAAGGCTATCCGCCACACTGGCAAGTAAGTGTTTGTATCAAAATAGTCATGTGTTGCAGCCAGAGTCCGCCAGCATATTTTCTCGGCTGCTAAAACCCACTCGCTTTGTGCTAACTACTGCAACTGCTACTTCTACTACTTGTGCTTCAAAACTCTCTCACCGTACACAAAGGAACAACCTGGTGGCGGAGGCCGTACAACACATCCACAAACATTAATACAGCATAAAATACTAAATTATGAACAATGGATCCTGGAAAACATGTTAGATCAGTACATCTTGGAATATAAACATTACCTGCCTAGAAATGAATTTCAAATTAACCTGTTAAGTGAATTAAATTGAATTATACTCAAAAGTGTGGGGTCCCTGGTAAACAATACAAAACAGTTAACAGAAGGAAATAGGCGAGCCAAAAAGTTAATTTCAGACACTGATCAAGATGCATCGATAATCATTTTATAATCGCATCGTAGCCCTCTGAATCGGAATCGAATAGAGGGGCCTAGAGATTCACACCCCTAGTTTATGGTTGAATGCATGAATGTGAACCAGGACACTACTGAAAAACCCTCAACTAAAACCAATCATTATTTTTACCAAGGTACTTACACTATAACTGCTTTGCTACGCAGTCCTAAAATTTATTTTCAAAATTATTTTAACAATCAAAAGGAAATTATTTACGTGAAAAATGCATTTCTCCAACACTGTCGCCTTTGCCCTAAGGGGCAATGAGTCAGATTTACTGCCCCAGAGCTCAGAATATATCTGTGATGGATTGGTAGGGTTATTGATCAATACCAATGACTCAATGACTGCTTTGCAAAAGAGATTTGTGGTTTTCCAAACTCACTTTCCAGCCTATAAAAACACTTCACGTCTCTCCACCAACCTATCCTGTTTGCATTTTCTGCTTTGTGATACAAATATTGCATTATGAACACAGTGTGATATATTTACTACACTTGATAGCTCTGATTGGGTAGCTTACTCATCTCTACTGTGAACACATGACTTCATTGTTTAGCCAGCGGGGCTTGTAAGAATCAGGACACATGACAAATTTGGGAACTGTGCCAAAGATCTGTGGAGGAGGAGATGAGTCCTGTTCTTACAGGTCACCACTAGATGTTGATGAAGGTCATGGATGGCATACTGCCTTTTTTTTAAAGTTGCATCAGATGAATGTGTGCATCAGAAGTGGTAGCAAGAGGTATCCAGAATAACAGGCAGACAGGTGTAAAAGTCTCACAATCGTATGCAAACAATAACAAAGAAAATGCCTGTGGTTACATGCTCCAATTGGTTGGTTCATATGAAAAAAAGTATTTATTTAGTGGTGGAAGAAGTATTCAAATCCTTTACTGAAGTAAAAGTAGCAATACCACAGTATAAAAATACTCCATTCAGAATGTTATCTTAAGTAAAAGTACAGAAGTATTTTCAGAAAATTGTACTTAAAGTATCAAAAGTGAAAGTACTCGTTCTGCAGAAAAATTGCTCTTTTGATTGTGTATTGTATTATACATATAAACAGTGTATATATTTAGAGAGAGATTATATTATGGGATTATTATTATTATCAATGCATTAATGTGAAAGCAGCCTTTTACTGCCCCACCTCAACCAGCTGCTGTTGTAGGGCTGATAGTTTGTATACTGCTGTATGGCAGTTTAATTTGCAAAGCTTCCAATATCATACAGACAGTTCTGTCTATAATTGAGTTCTAAAAAAGTTTTTTTTTACTTATTTCTTTATTAACAAGACAAAAGAAATCTTTCAGTGCAGTAAGAATATTACAACCTGTAATACCTGTGAAAATAAGTGTCTGCAGCTTAAAACATGAAGGAATAAGGCAGGTTTCTGCACTACAATTAAAAATAAAACAGATTTAAATGTTTAAAGAAAATAAGGACTCAACTATAAGCTAAAATGACAGGATAAGGATATTTTGTGCATCATCTTTTAGAAACATATGTTTTGTATGATACATCTGCAAAGTAGATAGTAACTGCAAGAGAGGGAAGTAACTAGTGAATTCTAAGCAGCATAAAATAGAAATACTCAAGTATAGTACAAGTACCTCAAAACCTGTACTTGACCTGACCTTCCTTAAGTACAGTGCTTGAGTATCATTTGACATTTAGAATTCAAATTTGAATCCACTGAAATGATTACAAAAGTTTTAAATTACATTTAAAGCAGAATGAGGGTTTTTTTGGCATGCACCAGTCTATTCTGATGCTTCGAGATGATTTCATTTGTGTATGAGCTGTTTATCTGATTATAATTTAAATAAAAGGCTGAATACAAAGCTACTGTCAGTGTATAACTTCTATAGAAGTATATATGAGGAACTGTACACGTTTTGGGGTTGTTTTTTTGTTTTGTTTTCAGTTTAATTATTTATGTATTTTCTTAACTTTTAGTTTCTCTTCTCTAATTTGTTGTTGATTTCAGCTGATGGCATTGTTATTGTCTGTTCCTTTATTTGTGTGTGTGTATGACCTTATATAATACAATAAAATAACACCAAAAATATTAAATGTAACTATAAATGTAGACCTTTGTAAGAACAATAGAGTCAAATATAAATCCAGAAAATCAATGCCACGCTTTTCCTTTCACATTAACATTATCAGTATTAGCTATTAATGACATGACATGTATCAATGACACTGAATGACATGAAATTGTACACCAAGTTGCTCTAAATGCTCTGCTAAGCTGCAGCAGAAGGAAAAGGGCTCAGAACACATAAGCAAACCACAAGCAGCGATACACACCAGCTGTGAGGTGTGTATTTACCTGTACTGTGAAGTATCCTGTTCAGATCTCTTTGTGGGCAGACAGTGATTTTTCATAGAGATCTGTGATAAAGCATTACATACTGTATGTAGCCCTTAGCTCATTGGCAACATTTCACACTTAAATGAGATGTCTGATGTGTCACTAAGACTAAAGCAGGTGAAGGCTAGACTGGTGGTGAGGTGGTGAAAACAGGAACAAAGCAGCAGGAGCAATAATATGTTGGCTAGTGTATAAACAAAGCAGCAGACAGTATTGTGTGATCTCAGTGTGAGTCAACAAACAGCTATTGACTATGCATATGGTGTGAAACACTGAGAGACAGAAGCTGGTTTCTGTGTCATCAAGGTCATTCGGCTGGACATTTAACAAGCAGAGTTCCAGGAACAACCTGCTCTTTTCTCTCAGTATAGCCAGTACTACACTGAAGAATGTCCTATACTGTTGTCAGACCTGGTTGGCGCCGCTGAATGAAAATCTCACTGAACGGTAACATAATTAGGTCTGGTAAAAGATGAAACGAGATGTAACTTTTGCTGAACAAAATTGTGACAATAATGGTTAAAGCTAAAACATACTGTAACAGCATCACAACTAGAGAATAGACTAAAAGTTAGCAAACCTGCTCATTAATATCAGTTACACAGCAATATATAGTTACTGCTAACATATGTTACTGGTCATACCAGACCAAGAAAGGGAGACTGTGCTCCCCAAAAACACGACTGCATAGGTTGTCTGTGCAAGCAGCTTATTACGACCCATATTTACATTTATTGTTAGGCGGCGACCTATAAAGAGCGACCTTTCTATAAAGAGAAAGTCCGTGTAGAGAGGAGGTCAGGTGGGTCAAACAACACAGGCCCTTCACCCTGGAGGCCGCTGTTTGTGTCCCGTGTGCAACTAAAAGTCAAAGTTGACTTATTTTAACTTATTTACGTAACTAACATACTTATTTTAACCCAAACACATGATCAAACAACACCCAAACAACACAGGACTTCACCCAAGGAGACTGCTGCTTGTGTCCCGTGTGAAACCAAAGTCAACGTTGACTTATTTTAACTAACTAAACTAGTAAATAGTTATTTGAACCCAAACCATGATCTTTTTCTAAACCTAACCAAGTACTTTTGTTACCATGATGACAAAGGTCCAGTAAGCCTATATGTCATTTTGGGAGTCACTGGCAAACGACCTACTCTGCTGTTTAGGTTGGAGGACTTGTTGTTGAAGTAAGGCTGTAGCAGTAAAAGCCTTGAGTGTATTGAATTGAGCAAGGGTTCATTTTACTGCTAATAAATTCAACTTTTCGTTTGTAAGAGGAAGAACGTTATCTCCTTTTTTAAAAGTCACATAGTCTCACTTTAAAGCCTACTTACCAAGAGATCTGTGAATTTAGTAGCAGTTTTTAGTTTTCAGTTGAACTTCTCCTTTTAAAAAAGCAAAGTCAATTTTCTAATCGGTATGTTCATTATATTGAGTGAAAGCATGTTTGGTGATGTTAGAAAACTAGCTTTCTTTATACAAATGACACGATAATGTAACATTTGTGCATGTCCCTGGGAAACTCGGCATGATAATCATTTCAACACACACGTTATTTAATCAACATGGCTGACATGGCCGTCGAATGGGGGGCTGTTGGTTGGTTTGCAGTCTCTTTCCAAAAACATCATGCCAGGAAGTGGAACAGCATTAGCTTGTAGCTGTTTTTTCATTTGGATTTAAATAAGTCATCATTGCAAGCATTTATTCATGCATGCATATACTGAAGCATGTATCATCAGAGCTTCCATCAACGTAATAATTTTCTTGTTTGCTGATAAATCCTGACCTACAATTATGTGAAACCAACGTACAATGGCTGTGTTAGCAGTGCCACTCAAGGCTTCATATCTTTGCCATTCTAGCCAGCCGCTATGTGCTGGTGACCAGCCACAAGAGCTCCAACCATTCGGCCTGATGTGCATATTCGTGACCAATCACGTCAGTCACGGTCGCAACATTCTCTGGGGTCAGATCAAGGCGCGTTGATATTTCATGTGCCCTATTTCTACCAAGCATGTCCCAAATTATACAAATTTTCACATCATAAATGTAGTCTGGTGCAGAATTAGAGCGGTCATACTCAATTTCTCATCTCAGATATCAAAATAAATTGCACAGTGGTTGCAACTTGCATTATAAGATGCAGCTCTATGCAGAAAAAATTATAGCAGGCAGGCAGTCACAGTGTGACCCTAAATGTCCTTTTAACTAGCCACACAATCACAGTTTTGCAAAGTAGCCCTTCCTGGGTCAATTCTCACTGTTATGGCGAATAACAAAAAAATATGGTAATATGCGTATTGATATTGGACTAAGCACCTCCTGAACAAGCCCGAACAATGATCTCACCCTGACCCTAATGTTTATCGACTCAATTATCCTTCTATCTCCACATTTGGGCCATACACTTGGACTACTTATTTGTCCTGTGTAAAAGATGAAAGCAAGTGCAAAAAGTGTGGCAAGGAAGAAAAAAAATGAGGGATGGGGAGGGAGTCAAAGAGTTTCATTTATAAGAGGAGGGAGGTATTATGAGCACATTTATCCAAAATTGGAAAATAATGAAGAAAGATTAAAGCCCTCCCAGTATTTTAGATGTTCCAAATGGACAACCAGTCCTGTAATTGACAATGGACCACAGAGAGTTCCAGACACTATTATGTGCCACAAATGAGAGCGCGACAATGTGAAAGCCTCTTTGCAAGAGAGAGGAAAAGAAACTTGAATAAGGCCTACTTGTGCACATCCCCTTTTATACATTTTGTGCAGTGGTGACAAGACAAGAGATAAGCGCTCACTGTCTTAAATTAAGTAAAAAAGTGTAAAGAGGCTTTTAAAATCACCCATTTTGGCGGGGATTATACTCCACCTTTGCAAGTGCAGCGGCTCCATCCGGGCTAGTCATGCTGACCCCTATTTCTCCCATGCAATATGCATGATGGCCTTCTCATTCAGTCTCGTTGCTGCCCCTGATTTACTTCCAAAAACTGAAAAATATGCTTTGTTAGTTCTGTTTTTCATTGCACTTTCTCGAAGGAATCCGCCCCTGTGAACTCTGTGTGCAGTTTCAGCTAGGCCTACACATGGCAGGTTGAGCATTTTGTTCAGCGAGGCTAGATGAGAACTACAGCTACAGCTACAGCCCCCCCCCCCCATCACCTCGACCTAAGCTGGGGAAAATACAGACAACCAGGACACAGAAATTCTGTCACAAGTTATTGGGCACCTAAGAGTGTGGGAAATCCTACGGTGCAATATTATTCTCTGTAAACCTCAAACTGTGAATAACACAAGCCAAGCAATTTAAGCAGGAAGGTCATAGCAAAGTAAAGCAGGAAAATTGCCAGGAAAAAAAGGGGGGGGGGCTTTCTGAGAGAGTGAAATAGATGAGAGATGAAGGGAGATGAAAAGTTGACGGGCTACCCAGACAGGTCTACAAAAAGTAATGAATATCCCTTGGTGTGGAGCGATTTTGAGGAACTGTCATTCTGAATGAAGTGAGATAAAAATTATATTTCGCCCAGATAAAAAAAAAAAACAACCACAAAAGCAGAAAGGACATATGTCTGCCTGATGCTGCCCTTAATCCAAGACAAGGCCTGACAGCCTGCACCATCAAATGTCAGAGCGACTCAAGCATCAAAACAGCGTGATTCTACAACACATATGGCCAAAATAAAATTTTGGTGGTGTCCATAAATAAAATTTATGTGGAATGCAGCCTTAATTAACTCTCATCTCCAGCCGCTTTTCCTGATATTCTTGTCACTTCCTTGTAAAAGTAGAGGAGTGGACGATGAGAAATCGAGATGAATGTGCATCATTATTCCAGAATGCAATTTATTTTCATTCTCTATTCAGGAAAAAAAGTTTGAATGAAACATTCGCTGTCATATAAAAATATAAACAGTCAAAATCGACATGCAAGGTTATGTCCTGTGTCTCAAATTTCTCAAAATGGACCACATGGCTACCAGCTTTAAAATGTGCATTACCGTGGTAACCAGTCAAACATGGCACCTACCTATGTATGAATTCAGACAAACTCTTTTTCCTCCACTCCCTCCCTTCTATCAATATCTTTTGTGAGCACAGAATGAACTGAGCAGCCATAGATTTTGCCTTGTGTTGTCGAAAAAATAACGTGTCCTTCGCAAAAGAATACAGTCATGCTTCTCATTCCAAAGTCTTAATGCTTTAACCCTTGAATAAACCATCCACATCTATTGACTCCTTTTCATTTCACAACACAGGCCCACCATTCAAAGAGAAAAGAAAAGAGTCTGAATTACTTCAAGCTGGAGAGTTACCTTGCATAGAGCAGAATTAGGGACCATTTGCCAATATTGTGGATCAACTGTGCTGAGAATAAAAGCAGCATTCTTGTGTTACCTGGCTGGGGAATATAGCCACAATAGACTTCAAACAAGGACCAGCGCACAATCCACGGATTGATTTTTACTTGAGGGACCTTGGACTTTTCACAACAAACATTTTCCAGCAAAGACAAGCATAAAGGGAAGTGTCTGAATAGTCGTTGTATTACCCTCTTGCCCTTTGCCAGGAAGAATTTAGGCTGTTCATTGTACGCCAATGGGTGACCTCAATCTCATAATTTATCATTGTGGCAGGGGAAGGTAAAAAGCTCCCTTTGGAAACGCTTGTTTTGCATTGTTCACAAGCTATTTGGTGTGGTTTATAACTCGGGAAGTTTTATTTTTGTACACTTGGCACAATGGCTTACTAATATAGAATAACCCAAACAATGATGAGCAGGGAATAAATTAGACCCACCCTCTGTGTAGAGCTGAGAGAAAATGAAACTCTAAATGTTTTTCAGCCACACGAGAGAGAGGTTGTGAAAGTTTCTGATTTCAAATAAACCTTTAAAGAATGAGTCAAAGTGAATATGAGGGTCGGATGTTTGCGCGTTTCATCATCAGTACTGTAAGCTGACTGACTATCCCTGCTGCTCTTAAAGGTGCCCACACTCCCACCTGAGTGACACTCACTTGAGCTCTGCTCCAGTCTCTAGCCCCTCTAACAGCAAGATAAGACTCTTATCACCTCCAAGAGTGAAGATTTGGCCTCAATCCAAGAGAACCAACGGAGCAGGAAAACCACTGTCTAGACACTTAAGGTGAACTAAAAGCAACAATGCTCTGTTTGACAGGAAATACTAAAGGGCTGTCGCTGAGGCACGGCACACCGAGGAGGCTGTAGTTCAGACAATGTCATTGTGCGAAAGCGCCTCACCAAATCCTCTTTCCTGCAGTCATTTTTCATCACCATCTAGCATGAACCTTGTACAGGACAGGGGAGGAAGGAGCGCACATGCTGTCCCAGAATGCCATGAGTTGCAATGGTGTTAATTGCTATGATACACATCGGAGTGCTGAGGTGATCTGATGCACTAGATTAAAGGTGCCCTGCAAACTTTCATTGTAAACAAAGTAAGGTATGTTTGCATTCATTGTTACTCACCAAAAGCCCCCGCATTTTGCTTATTAATATTAGGTTACATACATAATTGTAAAACAGTGCTTTTTCAACTATTCCCACGCAACAATATTCTAATGCTGACATAAATGAACCTTTGAACTCCGCAATAGAAATATTTCCCCAGTGCCTACACTGCTATTTTTGCTTATTGTGATGTAATTTCTTAGATTATATTCACATGCTTCATATCCCTATAATCTGTACAACCTAAAATAAAAGGCTCTGTAAGTCAATAAACTGCAATGAGTGATAAAATCATTGAAACAGTGCCACTGCGTGCTGTCACCAAGTTTTGCACTACACATAACATAACGTCATCTAATGATGTCATCAAGTTGCGACATAAGCATACGACGTGATGACATGAAAGACAGAAGCCTTAGCTAGAATGAATGCTGTAGCTATTACGGTTTTTATTTTAGATCACTTTAAACAGGATTATGCAAACAACGACAAGGTCCGTTTTCAGAGGGTTAAAGCTAATGTTCACTGTCATAAAGAGTCTAAAACATATTTTCATAAAATACAGAAACTTGAAAAAACATTGTTTTATAGGAAAATACTGTTACACCTATAACTCACTTTCTAATGTAATGCTGTTGTTAATGGTGATGCACAGTTGATTGAATAGAAACAACTTTATTCTGCTAAAAAAAAAAGTTTCAAAATATAGTTAATTACATTGCCTTTAACGTTAATATGAGGAAAAGACATTTAAATGATGAGCTGGAGATTCAACAACAAACAGCAAAGTGTCGTGCCATCTTGTCTGTACATCAGTTTGTTGTGGTACGGTTCCTCTTAAAAACAAGGCTGAGCAGTGAAAGACAGCAGTGGCTGCGGGTTGGAGCGTGCAGGAACATGAGGCTATTTGTGCTATCAAACACCTCTTAAGCTAGGAACTCACCCGCAGGTTGTTTTCTTTCACTCCACACTTTTGTTTTAGTGGTAAAACAACTTAAAACCAGCCAGGTGACCAGCACCTGGATGTGTTTAGGTACAGAACACGAGACCTGATTTGGAGTTACTTATATAAAATATCTGCTTTATATGGATGATATTCTGTACAGTAAACAATGACAGAAAAGATGTGAGGAGAAAATGGGCTTCTGTTGCTACGGCTCACTAACATGATCCTGTTCTGTTTATTTCAAACAAGCAGCTGTAAAACTAGTTCCTGTGCAGTTACATGACAAAAAATGGCATTTATTTCTATGAAAATGCTTCAAATGATTTATTTAGCACTGCTTGGAATTAAAGGCCCAATTGGTCATTTTTGAAGCACATAAATCACAGGTATATTCACATGTATCATAGAGGGATTAGATGAAAAAGGGAGGATCTTGTGGGTTTATTAACTGATCATACAAATATTACTGAAACAAACCTTTAACAGCAGCACCAAAAAATACTGAAGCCCTCCTACACTCAAAAAAGTGTTTTGCTTATTGTTACTTGATGTAAGTGCAGAGTTTGAAACTACAAATGTGTTTTCAGATGGATCTGCTCAAGGGGAGAAGTTTACCTGCACTTACCTTGTAAATATGTGCTAGATGTAGCTTTGTGACATCACAAGTAGTTTGGCAGCCAATCGTGGCCCAGTACACAACGTACACAAGCATGATGTGGAAACCTAAAACCTCCAGTGTACACTGACAATGGGTCTTTCATTGAAGTCTGAAACATCTAGCAACATTCATATATTCTGGATTGTTTAGTGAAGGAGTACATATACTTTTAAAAATTAGTAGTTAGTAGTTTATTTAAACTTTTCTTTTGTGGAAAAACCATACCAGACAAATTATAATTCAAAATTCGTTTTATATGGCTTAAAAAGTGTGTGTAGGTGATCTGTTTTAAGAATCAGGAGAACTGAGCACATCTTCAGAACTGAGCACATCTTCAGACTGGCTTCCAGTTACTCATAGAATTGATTTCAAAGTGCTGTTGCTAGTATATTTTCAATCAATAATCTCGGGCCAAAACACATCTCTGATCTCCTTGAAGAGTATAAACCCAGTGGGGCCCTTAGATCTTTAGGAAGCAGTCAACTGGTAGGACCTCGAGTCAGAACCAAACAGGGCGAAGCTGCTTTTAGCTGCACACAGATGGAACCAACGTCCTGATGATCTCAAATGCACCCCAACTTTAGCCTATGAATTGCCTCTTTGTTTTAAATGTGCTATATAAATAAAGCTGCCTTGCTGTGCCTTGTCTTTAATATAATAGATTGTTGTCTTGTGTTAGTCTGCATATTAAAAGACCTGCCAGTCACTTGACAGACATGCAATACATATCGAGTAGACCGAAATAAAAATAGAGTGTGGAGAAACAGAATGACAATATTGGGTCAATCAGTTGGAAACATCTATGAAGGATCATAGCAGATTTTGAATTTTGGTGATTCTTGTTCACATTTGGATGACGGTTATAGTGCCTTTAAGTGAGCGGCGAATTCCCTGGCCACATGTGACCCCTACTGGTCACTAAAAGAAGGTCCCAACACTAAAGCTTGCCTGTTAACATCTCTCCTTTAGCTTCCCCCTCTCTTCTGCAGAAGTGTCCACACAGGAAAATAAATACTTGAGGTGTGTGTGCGTGGACTAGCCATTCTCTCACTAAAATCTTAGGATACGGTCCTCATGTCCTGTCCACGGATTCAAGAATGCATTGAAATGTGGTTGCTGATTTCTAGCTCGACCGATCCGAACCCAATGCAGGACAAATCAGAAGGCAAATTGGATGTTTTTCTTCTTTTTTTATGGAAGTCTTTAAGTTCAGCAAAATTTCATATAGCCAAGCCTTTTCTGTAAATGTGTTGCCTCTCATCATTTGATTGAGCCCTGCCAGTCTCGATGGCAGGGGATTCCACAGTCTGCCTGTGCCATTTACTGCCAGGGCCCTAAAATCCAAATTGACCATGACAGACACACAGATTGTTTTTAGCAAATAAAATATGAAAATTAGAGATTCAAGCCAGAAGACACTTCTTTTCTTTTTTTTTCTGTGTCAAAACTGCAGAAAAGTTTAAGATGAATGCCACAGCCATACTATTCAACTCCTCATGGGTGAATTCAAACACATGGGATACAAGCAATCACCCTCATTACTACTGCATTACACTGTTATACAACTAATTTGCTTGATAAATCTGTTGAAATGGGAATGCAGAGCGTAAAATATATCCCTTCAGCAGAAGCTGCTCTAGATCCATCTATGTATCTCAATGGGATATTCTCAGTAATTTAGTAATAAATGGTCTTTTAAAATTATAATGTGCACATACACAACATTTATAAATTGAGGCCATATATTCATATTCTTTTCTGTTAAAGGTACAAGGAATACAAGGATTTAGCAAGAGACAATCAGTCAGAAGAGGGAAGGACTTGAAATATTTGCACAAAATGATCATCATGTTACTTGATCGCAGTCGTGTTTAAAAAAGGTAATGTTCACTGAATACATTAAATAAAATAAGCATAACATTACATACATTACATAAAATAAGCTTTTCCTTTCAGCATTTAAGTGGCCAGTTGAATGAATAGTGTATATATAGTAAAATATGAGGGATTGATCTACTTCTGGGCCTGTTTCATTTCATACTTCCATATGTACGAGATGTGTACACACTGAGCAAGCTGATGTGGAGTGTGAAGGCTGGTCCTGGCTGAGAGGGTATCAAACTCAAGTCTATCAATGCCATCTAGTGGAGGGAGGAATTTTAACTAGCTCGCTCTGCCCTCCCACTCTCTGTAACATGCTATACAACATACACTACAATAATAATAATGACAGTAATTGTTACTGCTACAAATTGTAGGATACTTGGAAACGGGCGGATACAGTGGCTTTGGAAAGTATTGAAACCTCTTCACTTTTTGCACACTTTCTTGTGTTAAATTCAAAATTTAATAAATGTACTTTTTTGTCAGTTATTCCAATACACAATAAACAATAATGACGAAACAACGTTTTTAGAATGTTTTGGAAATTTAATACAATTCAAAAGATTACTGATAGAGTGGCTATTGGGTTCTTGGTCACCTCCTAGAGCAGGATACTAGTTTGGCTGCATGGCTGTCCTGGGCTGGGTTGCACCAGCTGTTCTTAAATTCAAACTGTGCTGCATTGTTGTTAGGCAAGTGTTCACTAAATGGAAACAGGTTGCACCACACAGACTAGTTCTAACACACAGATTTAATTGTTACTAAATATTTACACCCAGTAACTGCCAGGTGTGACTAACACGCAGTCACAACCAACTAATGACACAGCTAACGTTAGCTTGCTAACATATGACCCGTTTAGACTAGAGAGTAAAAGAAGTAATGAAATTTGGTGGGCATATATGACCCAACACAAACCTGATCAAAATGCTAAAGTGAGACTAAATGGCCAAATTGCATTGGCCATTAGCTGTTTCTCACTCATTCTAAATGAATACTACTCACTTTCATACCCAAGTCATACCCACATTTACAAAGGATTGTCAATTAAGTGCAATATAGCAATGCCCCCCCTAAACAGTTATATTTGGGACTAATGCTACAGTGACTTCTTGTCTACATAGTTGACAGTTTTTGATTGGAGGTGCTACAGAGGTTTCATAGCAAGGTTAGGTTTTAGTGGTGCCGCCAGAGTTGGTACATCGCTATTGAAACTAGCTAATAGTTAGGAAGGACTTTACACACAAACTTAGTGATGAATTTATGAATAGCTGGTGCAACAGTCCTGCTGGATCCAAATTTCTGGTTTTATTCCCGTGCCCAGAATTGTGCTGCAACACAATAGGCCTTTTTCATGAAGACATGTCACAGTAGAAAAAGCACAGGTGTAACTAATAAAATTAATGATGGCTGAATTCCATTTAGCTGCTTCAGTTTCAGGGTCCTGGTATTGTGCATGCTGGCTCACTGTCACAGGTTACCGGGGCACTTGAATGCAACACGGCCATCGTTAATGTTATTAGTAACACCTGTGCTTTTCTGACTATGATAAGTCAAAATGTCTGCTGTGAAAAAAGGCCTATTTGAATGCAGAGGTGTACAGAGAGAGTCCCTTGGACAGCCATGGCTTGGTTTTTGGTCTAATCAAACACCATGAATTGCAGGACCTTATATACAAAGGTGGTGCCTTTCTAAATCATGTCCAATCAGTTGGATTTGCCACCGGTGGGAGTGCAATCAAGTTGTATATCTCAAACATTATGAAAGCAAACAGGATGCACCTGAGCTTCATTTAGAGTGCCATAGCAAGGTGTCTGAATATTTTTTATTTGTGATAAATTTGCAAGAAAAAACCTATACAAACGTGTTTTTTTCTTTGTCATTCTGAGTTACTGTGTGTAAAGCAATGGCCAAAAAGGAAATTGAATCTATTGAATTCAATCCACAATAAAGTGTGCAAAAGGTGAAGGGGTTTGAATACTTTCCAAAGCCACTGTATACAATACCTGATCACAATATTTAGTGTTTATTAGTGTTGTATTGAAAGATTTGCAATGTAAATGTGAACTTCCTTTGTAATAAAGTTGGAAATGAAGAAACTTGGGCAAAAATGGGCAATTTCTGTTTTGTCAATACAGTACGTAATGCAATTATGAACCCAGCTAAAACTGTTACAACCAAAACAAATCAAATTTAAAAATATATATAAAATATATTTATAGAGATCTGACAAACTCTCAGTTCTTTTAAATCAAGACTTACAAGACTGCCCTTTATCAAAATTAATGTGGGACTGTTCGTTCATATCTCTCACTGTACTGTAACTGCACTGACATTTGTATTCTCCTGTTTAATCTGTTTTATTCAATTTTAGCTTATTTGTATCTTCTATTTTATTTGACTCTTTTAAAATCCTATGTATATGTCTTCTGTAAAGCAAGTAGGTTCAAGGAAAGACAAGTTTACTCACTTGTTGTTGGAAGGAGCTGTACAAATAAATAAACATGTCTTGTCTTGCCTTGAACTAACTTCAAGAATTTCATTTAAGAGAGTATTCTGTTTTTATTGCTGAAATCTTTGTACATTTATCGGCTGCAAGTAGCTAACATCCTGCACAGATTTTCACCCCCACACATGGAAATCTCATACAGTACATGTTGAATTTGGAGTTTGTCATTGGACGGCAAGTGAAAGACAGAAAAAAGGAGACGGAGAAAGAAAGTGAGAAACAGATAACGGGCCACTTGGCTCTTTTAAGTCACCAGATGCAGAAGTAGATGACAGCAGAGGCAGGTAATAAGACGACAAATGCCCAGAGACAAAAATCCACCACTCAAATGTTTCTTTCATTTTCAGAATCAAAACTGCATTACCTCACGGGTATGGGCAAAGAGATACCTGAGGCCACCTGGATCCCACTCCAAAGAGTTAGCCAAGACAATTTCCCTCAAATCACCTGCTATCTTAATCTGACAGCCAGACTCGATTACAAGGCGTAAAAATTGCTTTTCTCGCCACCAGCAGTCGTTGGGAAATTATCTTAATTGTGTCATGATTATGCCTCAAAGCTCTGGTGAGAGCTTTACGTTGCTCCTTTCAAACACACAGGAGCGCTTCATGAGTGTTGCGAGTGCACCTCTATCAGCATTCAAGGGGAGAGCGGATGAGAGGGAAATAAATTCATTTCCACTCTTTTCTGTCTGTCCGAGTACTTCACAAACACGCACACACGTGTAAGTAACCCACAAAAGGGAGGAGATTTCTAAAATTCCTGATATTGAAAGCGCTAACCAAGAAAAACAAAAAATTAACATTGATTACAAATTGCCCTTGAGGTAGTTTTAAGGGGTAAGAAAGGTAGTTTGGAGGAGAATTTGTAGCTTGATGCCATCATGAATGGGTAAATAACACTTTGTCCTGGTTGGATATAAATATTGCTTTAGTTATCAGTGGTCCATTTAAACCACAGGAGGCCAAGGCTGGGGCCAGCTGTTGTTTTAGTGGAGCCAGTTAAATTGAATCTTAGGCCCTGTTTACACATGGCATTAACATGCGTCTTGGGTGAAACGGACAAGTAGACAGCTCTAAGTACAGATGTGGTTGTACCATCGCCAATATTAGGACTTGGTGGCTTTTCTCTGCTTTAGATCATTGTTAATTGAATATCTCTGGGTTTTGAACTGTTGGTCAGACAAAATGATACCCCTAATTTTGAACCGTTCAAAGCATTCTGACCAAAAATAAATTGGTTCGGAAGCCGAAAAGTTGGTTCCCAGCTGGAACCAAAATAGCAGGTTTTCCTTGACCTGAAGTGTGAACCGTGACGACAACAGTGGGCGTGACATATTCTACAGGTTGGAAAGAGAGGATACTATGGTAAAAGTCTTCTGTGTCTTCTTATCATTAATAGTTGGTCCATGCTTGTTTTTTGGATAAAACAAATATCTGTAACAGAACAAAAGCTTGCAGGTAATCAATGCAATCCGCCATCTTGCTACTACTGTTTTCTTCTGTTGTGCATTATGCCATGCTCTCCGTTGATGACGCATCCTTGATTACAATGGTTCCGCTCAAAACTGGTGGAAATGTGGGCCGGTTCGCTAGATAGCAACAAGGTTCCAAGCATCCTGAATGGAACTGGTTCAAGAACCAGAGCTGATTTGGTGGAAAGAGTAAGTTGAAGTTGTCACCTTGGGCTCTAGGAAATTGTAATGGTCATTTATCACTATTTCCTGATGTTTTATAGACCAAGCAATTTGAACTGAACAAATAATCAACAAATTCATAGAGTGAAAATAAATGTTAGTTGCAGCTCCAAATCCAGATTTGTACTGGTGTAAATACATCAAACCAAATTACCTTCAGTTAATCCACTTTTAGATGACAGATTTCTGTTCACATCAAAAAGAAACCATGCACATATCATAGATACATGACCTACACACGTTTCTTATATATTTTCTTACCATACAAAAATATACAGTGCTACACACCTTATACTCAGAATACTTAAAGAGACTGAACACAAAACAAATCATAGAAAGCTTATCGTCACATCATAAAGTATCAATGTAACAAATACATGACTTACATAGTCATATCTATTGTACATGCTTATACAAATATTCTACAAGGCCTACAGTATTCTAAGTACTTACTTGTAACAGCTCTGCTTAAAACCAAAACAAAAGAATCAAGACTTTCCTATAAGCAACTAGCAGACCACAGGCCACAAACAATAACTGTAATCAACAGGTGACTGACCAGCACATGCAAAACTGGAGAAATTTCATTATTCAAAGCCTGCAGGCTCTGTCCCAGCTAAACATGTTTGTGATAGCAGCAATAACACCTTCAGTCTCCTGGCAAACGTGGGCAAACAAAGCACAGTACACATTATGACCTCCAATAGGCTACTTGCACAATCACTTCCGCATTCTACTTATTACTGCTCGGCTGTTCCCTGTATAGATATGGCGACGTTCTATACCCGCTGTCTACAGGAGCTCCCAAAGATAAATGTCACTGATGTTCATAGGATTTGCATGACAAATAAAGCCCCAACCAGCAAATTGGATAAAGGCTTTAAATTATATGCCACATTGTATATTCACAACTATGAAGGTAAGAAAACAACTATTAACTAGCTGACTGACTAACTAGCTAATGCTAATTAACATCAAATCTTACTAGCCTTCGTTGTACAGGTTCACTAACATTAACAATCTGTAACGTGTTGGTAGGGTGGACACAAAATTTATATTTCAGCCTTAGCAATTGTTGGCGTTTTGGGTTAACTAACGTTAGTCTTGCTGTTATTGGCCTCGGTTCTGCATAAAACTAGTAGGTAGCTACCTAACGTCATTTGCTACACTCAAAGTAACATGGATGTGTAAGATGTACTGAAGTGAGTAATACATATATAACGCTAATGAGACTTTTGATTGCATCTGTTATTTTATTCAGTGTCCAATAAAGACAGGCTGTCAGGGGAGGTCAGCGTGAGAGCCTTGTGCTACAGGTCCATGAGGAAGAGTGAGACACCACACAGTTTGAGTGTAGGCAGGAAGCTGAGTAACTCTGTTCTTCCCCATTCAGTGGGGTTCAGTTCAGTTAAGCGTTAGCTAAAAAAATTTGCTGATATACACCATCTAAGGCATTATAGTTATCAAGGAAGGTTAATCAAGTTTGTGATAGTACTACGGCAGGCAGATAGGCTTCTTCTAGGAGCAAGGTTCACTAACAATAACACACTTATTAACACCACTAACGCTAGCCTACTGGCTCTTTTCCATAAAGCACAGGATATATTTCTAATCAGTATTTTTTTCTTTCTTAGATTAAGCTTCACGATTCATTGTCAGTGGTGTTGACGCACAACCAATGCTCCTGTGTGGCAGGCACTGTTTTGTGCAATCACACAGTGGCACATCTGTTCCAAACAGCATATTGTTCACATAATATACCAGTTGTGCCCCCTGTGCATAGCTGCATAGAATCGGAACAGCAGTGGCAGAAACCACAAACAATGGTAATTTAAACACGGTTAAAGTTTTGTATTGGTCTCTGTGTTTTGATTTAAAGTGACTCCATCCACAGTATGTGTGTTCTCTGTTAGGGTGTGAAGCCAGGACCCATAAACTCCATGGTGTTCACCAAGCCAGTACCAAACAGGATGGTCCAGACTGGAGTAAGGTAATTTGAGCTGTAAAAATGTTTCGTGTTACAAATGCATATTGCTATTTGTTAATTTAGCTGTATCTTTATTATCCCTTATTAATGTGCTGTATTGCCTTAACAATTCTTTGTAGGAGTGGATTCTAAAGAGGCATGGTGGGTCCATTACCAGATCCTTGCATGTTCCGAATCACTGAGGCATATGCAAAATTCAGCATCGAGGACAGGCCACTTGTGACCACTATGAACATGGGACCTGACAAGCCCCTTGTGGAAAGTGCCTTTAGGTTGGTGCAGGAGGGCAGTATTCTGTCATATCAGCAGCCTGCTTTGACATCCCAGTACATCACACTACACCATGACACACCACCAACACCGCACTTGCCTCTGGAGGAGTACGTTATCTTGCCATTTGATTGTGTCTTTGTGTGCTCAGAAGAGGAGCTACTACATCTCAACAGCTTGGCTTTAACAACGGAAATGGCTCACAGAATTGAGGAGGCTACATGTGAGCAAAGTTCTAGCTTGGAGTGGCATCTGCTCCGCAGACCCAGGGTGACTGCCTCTAGGTTTCGAGAGGTGTGTCATGTTCGAGGCCAGAGCTCTGCAGAGTCACTTGCAATACCCCCTGGCTTGGGTCCGCCCCCGATGGAGTCATTTCTGACCCCACTGAAAACCCCCAATTTGGCCTTGTTGAATTTAAATGCCCTAATGTGCAAAACTTTGTTGATTGCAAATATGTGCAAATGGAGTGTGGTTTCCCTAAACTTAAGAAGAGCCAACTTCGTAGTGTGGGCGCAGGAGGACTACCTTGTGGAACGAATACACATAGATCCAGAAGTTCAAAAAGCAATCAGAGAAAAAGCTGATCATTTATTTTTCTACACATACATGCCAAAATACATGTCTTTGAAAAATTGATTGAAAAATGAGCAAAACCTAGATTTAAAGACTTGAATAAGTAAAAAATGCTGAACACTTTATTTGATATGAATTTATTTTAGTTTTTTTACAACATGTTAAACATTGCACTTTTGTGGGGAATCATTAAAACATTTTATTGTAACAATGGTACGAAGTAATTTTTGTATTTAGAACATGTTTGCACTTTTGTGGAGAAATAATTGAGTACATATGGCAACCCAACCCTTAATAACTACCCTTAACCCTTAATCCATGTCTACTAGTATCACTTAGCCCATTTTTTAACTAATGCCTTGTTCTGATAATTTGACAGCATACATGCTACTGCAAACAGATGTTGTAGGCATGTGATATGGGGATGACGCTATCAAAAAGCTTGTTCTGTTTTATCCTCCTAATAACATGCTCCACATGTACCCTCAGTCTGGCTATGGCCTGCGTCTCCCTAACCTAGCATGCTGGCATCTGCTTCTGCTTAGACAGAAAAGGTGGGCAGTACACCTTGCACTTGCAACAATCGCTGATTAGGAAACCCTTATCTACCATAACTGCCACATTTTCAGTCAACTTCTCAGCTATTCCTGATTGTTTGAATATCTCCTTATCACTAACCGAACCACCATACAGATTAGAGATGAATGTCACTGCACCGTGTGGGGCTATGCCAACCAGGGCTTTCATGGTGCAGTGGGATTTGTACGCGGAGTACATCTCACTTTGGAGGAGGGGTGACAACAATCTAGGATCACCAGGGTGTCTGAGAGATCTCTGAATACCTCAGGGAGGTAAGCTTGCACTTCTGCAGGTGTAAGCCTAATGCATTGTGACCCAAGTGCAGTGGCTAGATAACTTGTCCACACTGCAATAATGCAGCTCACTGTGGACTGGTGTATGTTGAATCAATGCTCCAGGTCCCTCTCCTTCAAACCAACCGATAGAAAGAACTCGTCAATTGGCTCCAGCTGCTGTCTCTAGGAGGTACAAAAAAGTGGTTATTCCTTAAGCTAGTTGCACTAGCAACTCCCTGAATGTCCCCACCTCTAACTACCAACAAAACACACTCAAACCATAGCCTACCGTTGATGGACGTGCATGTGTGACCACTTCTTTTTTGTTGGCTGCTGATTTGGCTCTTGAGACCCGGACCATTTTATAAATGGAAGGCTCAATCAGGTGGTCATAGCTTGCAAATCTATTCACAAAAGACACATCAGGTCATCAATTTACATTCCATAACATCATACACGGTCACTGAAATCATGTTAACTGTCCTCTCATTAGCTACCCAAATCAACATTCAGATAGGGTACAGTATTTTATCTGTAAACTACTTTAACCACCAATGTGTCTGCGTTAAACATATAGAAATATATTTTCAGTGGTCACTGACGACAGGATTTTTATAATTTAACTGATGTTGGCCTTGGTTAGCTCTAGATACAATTTAGACCTACCTGGTATAGAATCGGATGTCGGCATCGGAGTCAGCAAACTGCTGTTACCCAAACTGTCACTGGACACACAACTCCTACAATTCCTTTCTCAGATCCTCAATTTCATTAGACATGTCATCTACAGCTGATAAGGACATGTCCAGTGCAGACGGTTCAGGGACTGAGCTGTAGTCATGATCCCTTTGATGAGCCATCAACGTGCTGTTCTTGTTCCTTAGGGACTGGTTCAATTGGCCATTTTGCTCTCTCTCATACACTACTGCTGTGATGGCATTGCCATTCCACTCAAAGAGCATCGGTACAACACCTTTAACAAGTCTTCTTCGACCATCAAGGGTTGCTGGTTCTATGAGCTGATCAGTGGCAAAGTGTCTGCTGCACACCTTAGTGTGACAGGAGATAGTGAAATGATCCCGTCGTATGTTTACCAACCATTGTCTTCTCAGGTCAGGAGGGTCGGAAAGCCATGGACACGAAGTATGCCGTTAAACTTGGATGACGCCGAACAAAGTGGGACACAGCAATGCTCTGAGTATTTCTTCTCCTGTTTTTGAAAATGTTCCGTCTTTAACTTTTTTTCTGCGTACACTCATGATGAACTTGCCAAAATTTTACTCTAGCTAGCTCGAACAAAGTGACCGGAAACGAACAAGCTGTATTATTTTTCGAAACGGAAGTACGTCACAACGCCTAGTGCATGTAGTCTATTCACCTTATTCCGCCCCGCCCACTTTCAGTACTTCCCTTTTCCGGCCTTTGTCTGGTAGCCAGTTCACTAGTTAGAAGATTTTTAATATTGTTAGCTAGATCGAAAATGTCAACATCAAATGTTTTAAAATGGGAACTCACAAGAAACAACATAAGATCAGACGGTCTCATATTGTCCCATCCGTCGTCAGTGTTGACATGGGTAGACGATATGAAGAAGTGGCCAGAGGTAACCTACTGG